>JAOEHY010039811.1:0-21074 GCA_025447955.1 Psilopsiagon aurifrons | reverse complement strand
GTATAGAGGCATCTGAGCCAAGCTCCAGTTGAAGCCGGCTCATTGGCTGGAGCAGCTGGAATATCTCTACATTGCTCTGAATGTTTACTATAGATGCTGGCAACTGACTGGGTGTGTTGGGATGGAATGATGCCCCTCTCCCCCAACACATCTAGTTTAAGGCATCCTTGACCAGTCTGGCAAGCCTCCTACCAAAACCGCTCTTCTTCTTCTTTGTCAGACCAGCTTCACCAGCCTCCAGTAGACCTGGCCTACTAAATTGAGTCCCCTGTTCAAGATACCCAAACCCCTGACTGTGGCACCAACCCCTGACTATGGCACCAGAGAGTTTAAGCCAGCGGTGTTTGGAACTCTACAGGTTCATGTCTTCAGTTTTCACATCTTCCTCCCCCTCATACTTCATGTACTTGCCCCTTTTTCTTCCCACAGTACAACTACTCTTTAAGTAGAGTCTTGGGTCTCAGTGGTTGGGTCTTTTCATATTTTTTTTAATGACTGTGTAAGAGGAATCAGAAGTGAAATATTTTGAAATCTTTAGGAGAAGTAATAAAATCAAAAATAGATCATAATAGCAAATATTTGACTATTATGAAAAGAATTTGCTTTATATTCTTCAGCAGGCTACAAATGCAAAACCTTTGCTGTGCAGGGGATGATGAACAAAGCTGAGGCACTGTCAGTCTGAACTAGAGATGTGGACAATCATGCTCTGAAAAATTCAGATGGAAGATTTCAAAAGATTACCAAATCCCATCTTGAGTTTATGGCCCCAGAATGGGACTCAAGAACTGATCACCACAGCCTTCTTAGTCACCTCCAAGGTACTGCATGTACACTATTCATCTGCTTTCATAAAATCAACTTCTGGTGTGGTTTCTTTACAGTATTTTACATGGCTGTGAAAGGAGTTACAAGAATGACTCAGATTTGGCAAGAGAAGTGAGATGCTAAGGAACAGCCAATTTGAGTCACACTAATCAGAGCCACAAAAACCAATGTGGATGTGCCTTTACACTTTCCATATCATGTCCCAACTGCTACCAGGACCTAAGCTGCACTTTGCCATGCACTGCAAAACCATGCAAACAATCCAAGGAACACAAAATATCCCACAGTTACAGAAAGTGAGCAAAGATAAAAAACTTGACTCAGCAAAGTAGTGCTGCTTGGACTTAGGCCCCGTTTCATTTAATCCCTAGCAATTTTTTAAGATTTCACTTCAAAGTTGCAGGCAGTCTGACAGAACTGACTCTGCATCTGAAGAATGCCATCACTGAATCGCAATTCCAAACACACAGGTACAGAGACACACTTGAAAGGGTAGTTAGTTCTATTGCTTTTGTACACTGCTAAGCAGATGGAAGAATAGGCACTTCTGAGGTTTTGAAGTCAAACAACTGAACAGGTTTCATTTTTTAAAAGTTTTGTCCAAGATAAGTTGTCTTACTTTGTGAGTTCATGGTCTGAAAGCAGCTGTTTTAGGTGCCTAGAGAGCAACTTCTTTTCCATAGAGAGACGAACCCAGGCTCTGGCCTTGCCAACATCTGTTTTGATCTCACTAATGTTCTGGATATGCCTGGGAGGAAAAAACAAACAAAAGACACTGTCCATTATTTTCAAAGTATGACAGCCCTTTTGAATCAAGCTATCCATCAATCCAAAATATCAGGCAAACTACTAGAGAAATGATCACCTAAACATTCAGCCCTATCTAAAGTCCTTGCAGATCTAGCTCAAAAAGAGTAAGAGCCCGAAAAGGAAATATCTGCAATGCAGTGCCCTATTTACAAAATTCTAAAGCAGGCCCATTGCCTCACATGATTTAAGAATCATTCTGGACTTTATCACTGCAGTATTTATGGCTGAGTGCTTTGTAAAATTAAATACTGTCTTCGCATGCTCAGTAGTAGCTTTTCTTACATACAAGAAAAAAATGGTATATTTTGAAAGGACAAGCATGTGCCTTGAAAATTCACTCCTCCTTACTGAAAAAAATAGATGTTGGTAAGGAAAAAAGAGGATAAAAAAGCCTTTCAAAAATAATTTAGAAGTTATGCATATTGGTTTCTGATGTACTGAAAAGAAGGCATTGAGCAGAAGCTATAGTTTTATTCATAATACAGCATTCATTGTCAGATAAACAGATTCTTTACATCAAACAAGTTCTTTAAACTGCTTTCTTCACTGAGAATCAAGAATGAGCTCAGAGCTATGCAACCAACTTGTCAATGACTGGGAAAACACATACACCCACCCACATGTCTGTGGAAATAAAACAATACAGAATACTTAGGAAAAAAAAGATTAAAAAAGTGCTAGGGTATTTCTATAAGCAGTAGCTGTGACAATATAAAATCTCGACCACATGAAATGTTTTTGTAAAGGTCAGTGAAAAGGTTGTACTATATACCTTAAAACACTTCAGCAGGTTTCTCCTCACATTCCCCTCCTGCTGCATGAAACACAAAAACAAGTATGCAAACCTCATAGGTTTCCGTGTTAGTTTTAATAGCTTAAACTCACCTCATATCCTGGACGAGAGAGATTCTAAGAGGTGACATGGCTGGACTGGTATCAGACTTTCTCCTTTCTGAATCAAGAAGTATTCCTAGACTCAGAAGAACAGAATTTGTTAATATAAATTCATATAAAAATTTTAAAATCAATATATATATGAAAAAAAGGTCAATTAACACCAACTTGCACCCTTGCGTTACTGGTGACTTACTGCTTTGTGAAGACATTGTGCCATATTTCCACTTCGAGTGACAGGAAAATCTAATAGGCTACACAGATGGTTATGCAGATCAGCACACACTGAGCATTAAACACATTAATGAACTTAGATTAAACTGAAATTGGCATGACATCAAATAGCTTAAGATATATACTAATCAAGTATTATTTTCTAAATACTACCCTATTTTCTTTCTATGTAGTAAAAATGATTGGCACTATTGACACCAGAAAACTGCGTTCAGCATGTTTTGCTTAGTACACCACACATCATACTTAACTAATCTATCACTCTGCATGCTCCTGTAACATCACTATTTTTAAAAATAGAACACTTTGGGGTTTTTAAGCAACATTACTACTCTTATCTTTCAAATTCCACTCTATAATCAAACTGTATGTTAAATACAGTCTCTGCCCTCAATCCAAAGTTATAAAGCATAAAAATGATTGCAGCTTCAGTTTGATATGTAAAAACACTATGGATCAAGTGACATTCAGAAGACCTTAATACTTCCCAAATCTTTGGTTCTGACTACTTACAGGACCTTGTGCATGTTAGTAATGCTCAGCTTTTTGCCTACAGCAGCCACTGCCTGTTCCAAATCCATCTACACCCCTTTCTGCAATTATACACAAAGGGTGTACCTTGTGTTATAAACTATGCCCACATCTGACACAAGTAGCAGTGTTTAAAAATTACATTAATAACCTCAGAAACACCCTGTAATATTATTTTTACTGCATCACTATATGTAACAAAAATTAAAATGCTTCTACTGTGATTTTTATCGTTTCTTGGTTTCATTGCAGTTTTTTCCATGTCTTTTTCTTTTAAACAATAAGCCTACTGTTCAATTGTTTGTCAAGGCAGAATGTAAAACTTCAGTACATAGAGCTCAATTGTATTTGTTTATACTTGTTTTCCACTCCCATCCATAACTCAACATGCTCTGCCAGACATGCAGTGACCATGTGTCATATGAAGGCTGCAATATCAGAGCAATTAAATTTAAAGCCTATCTTTGAAGCATCAGATATTTCTGGAATCTGCAGTAGCCAGACACCAGACTCCCCCCAAAAAAGGCTCAATCCAAACAAGTTTATTTTTCATAAAATATACTGGGACAATACACCAGGTCCATATTAATTCTGTAGCAGACAGAATACTTCATTCAGTTCTACTGAGTGAAGGATATTTCCAACGAAACAATCTCTGCATGGTGCAAATCTGCAGGCAGCTCTTACTCAATTTTTAATCGTTTTTTTCCAGTGGAATCCAATCTTACCTGAGGTACTGAAGCTGCCTGATGTAGTTTTTCTCTGCCTGTTTTCTAGGTAGTGTAACAGATGAGACCACAAAGCAGACTTTCCCTAAAATTAGAAAAAGAAAAAAAAACAACCAAAAGAAAAACCTCATTAAAGAAATCACTATCAGCTAAATAAAATTAAAACAAAAAGTTTAAATCACTATTGGAAGTACCAGCCATAACAAAGACTTGATTTAAATATGCTTCTCCCTACAAGGCCATTGGTAAAAACCAGAAGTGAGACAAAAGTTGGAGGTGCTGAGGAACTGTAAAGAGGTTGAGAAAGGAAAAACAGAGTCAAACTACTGGGATCTAACAGTTCTGGCAACAGGAAAAAAACCCAACTGAACTTCCTTCCTCATAGTTCATTAACATCATAAGAGTACATTTAAAGGCTTACAAAACACTATGTGCAAGTAGACTTCAAAGTCTGAGGACATAACATGTACTATGTGTCTTTCCCACTCTGCCTCTCCAGCAGTGAAGTGACAAGAGATACAGAACCAGCCTGAGTAAATCATTTATACCCAGATCAAACCTTGTGCATTTGTTCTCTTGAGGGTAATACAGGGCTACAGATGCATGCTGTCCATTTTTAGAACCTCAAAAGATCCCCCTCTATTTCCTCAAGCAAAGGACTTGGATAATCACACACAGAAGAAGACAACTCAAAACACAAGACAGTGGAAGCATATCAGCAATAATACTCCAATGCTACATATTATAGATTCATAGAATCATAGAATAGTTAGGTTTGGAAAGGACCTTAAGATCATCTAGTTCCAATCCCACAGGCATTGGCAGGGACACCTCACACTAAACCATGTCACCCAAAGTTCTGTCCAGTCTGGCCTTGAACACTGCCAGGGATGGAGCATTCACAACTTCCCTGGGCAACCCATTCCAGTGCCTCACCACCCTTACAGTAAAGAACTTCTTCCTTATATCCAATCTAAATTATAAAAACAACTTAAAAGTTACAGCTTGGGATGTAGTATTTAGGCCAAGGTAAATCTGTCAAATGATGTTAAAAGGTGTACCTTGCCTTGCTCATTGTTACTTTCTTAAACTGCTGGCATCTTAACGCAGAGTTGAGGAAACTTTTTGATGGCAAACTAAATAGGTTCATGGATTCATCCTAAAATATTCTGCACAATAAACCAAAATCTTGCAAAGCCACAGAAAGGCAGCAGTAATTTAACAGGGGCTCTCAAAGACATTGATCGGAGTTACTTAGAAAGAAAACTTATTAATATTACCCTAAATTATTATATTAACTTGAAATCCCAGGAAAGACTTTGCAGTTTTGCATTTCAGAAATGCAGTCATATTATAAAGCCATAATTTTATTTACAACTTTGTGCAGAAACTGTGACTGTAAAGTAACAGTTGTCAATTCTGCACTATCAGTGTCATCTAAAATCATGAAAGTGGCTTCCTGAAAGTGCAGTAATTACAGTTCATCTCTGAAATATCTTTTTTTCTAAAACACCACCTTTACAAATCTCTGAATTTTAACAGTATAGCTCACTCGCTGACACAAAGAACTAATGACCATGAGGGATTATTCCACAAGTGGCCTGCCTCCAGAAGATAATGCCTAGAGTGTCTCTGACATCTGTGTTGAGAGAAATTTATTAAAAATACGCATTCACTGGTGAACTTTCACCAAATTCAGAGCTCAATATCACATGTGTATACCTGACAGATCCAACATGGAAAGCCAAAATTCCAAGTCTTTTAAAAAGGGAGCATGAAAAATACCAGGGAACCGCTACATTCAAAATGGCATTTCTCTCAGTGAACACACACATGCACACATAATCTAGCATTCCGCAACTGGCCGCCATGGCAAGGAAAACTACAACAGCTCACATAAAGCAGCAAAGGGTCCTGCAGCAAACAGATGTCAACAATATGATGAATGTAAGAACTCATGCAGTGTACATATATCTGCCCACTTCCTTTACCACCATGTTACTCTCTTTTAGCTTCACCAAATAGCAATGGTGATGCAAGCTGTATCTATAAGGGAAAGGAACACAGCCTAAGAGAAGCAGTGGGCCAGAGAACAGGCAAAAGAATAACCATAGCCTTCTGAAAGTTCAGACTACTTTAGTCATTAGATCCTACATCTGACAACTCCCCTGCACTATTCTGGGCAAAGGAAGGTGTGGATTCACTCTGCAGGTGGACGAATTGGCAGGATGTAGGATTTTCAGGGCTCATCAGCAGGGAACAGGTAAAAGCAGGCACTGGTGGAAGGAAAGTCATCCTCATTACCATGGTCAATTGTGAAATAAGAGTCTTACTTGGCCCCGTATTGAAAAATAGAATAAAACCCATGTCTAGACCTGTAGGCTTTTCCATATTTAGTAAAGGCCAGAGCACACACAGAATTGGTGGTGGATCATAATGCAAGATGTGCTGCACTTCCTCCATCAGGCCTCTATTATATTCCACCACTCTTTATTCCACCATTCAGCACTGTTTGCTAACATCTGCAATCAATCCAAAGCATTAACCTTATGTAGGGTTGGCCGTCTGGTGGTCTGAAAGGCCCAAATCTGAGTTGAAGCAGAGTATACTGATGCTCTGTCTTCTAGGATGAAAGCAGTACAGCTTCTATCCTAAGTGATATATAAGAGGGGAGAGAATCACACAATAAACCTTCATATAGAGAACTGCTACGTAGTTTGAAGGAGAGCAGATTTAAACACTGATGCTTGGGTGCTGGGAACAGAGACACTGAATTACAGTTTGACTGGACTACGTATATTTGTTCTGCACATTCTTTAAAAAAAGAATAAGTTATCATTCTCACTGTCCTTGCTTTCCTTTGCAGAAAGGAGGAGGAAAAGATAAAGGCCTTCCAAAATCCATCTAGTCCCACAAGTGACTCCAAACAGAAGAACATGACAATTATTAGTTTCATAGGAAAAACAGCACCCCTAACTAGTGATCTTGTAAACATCATTTAACTACCCCTCCATCATTCAGAAAGAACAAAATTAGGGTTTTACTCTTAAAAATAAATTAAAATGCATGAAAACAAATTTCCTATACCATATCCCATTTAGAGCATCTTTAGCATTCTAAGCTAAATAGCTGCATTCTAGCCTATGCAACTTCATTAGCAAAAGTATTAAGAACACCAACAAAGTTTTATTTACCATCCTATTTAAAAAAAAAAAACAACACACACCACCAAAACCCACAAACCGAATCAAACAAAACCCCCAGGTTAAATGGAAAGAAAGTCTTCCAAGAAGTCATCTATGGAACACTTCTACATGTACACATGCACATACCGCAGAGCAGAAAGCAGAGACAGACAAGGGAGAAGTAACTGACATAAAAAAGGCTGGAGGGAGACACAAATATTGTAACACATCTATATGCACACAAAAGGTACCCTCTGGAAGCAGAAACTGCAAGGGCATAACATGACTTTAGGAAAGTGCACTCCGCAGCATACATGAGTATTTGCTCCTCACCTGTTTGACTTGCAGACCATGGCTCCATATCCTTTCTAAGAGGTCACACAAACTGGCTATCAAGGTATTCTCTTCCACACCTGTGATATTCACTTCACCATGACCTAGCTCCACAGCTTCTCGACCCATTTTTTCAACCAACATCCTCTTGGTCTCAAATAGGAGAAAGGAAAAAAGAGTTAATTCTTTCCACAGAAACTTCCAAGATCACTTACACTTTTTAAACAACCAACAAGGAAGTACACGATAGCAAAGATTTGGCAGAGTAACTGGTTATACACAGTATTTCTGAAGCTAGAGCATGACTGCATTTCTTTTACCCCTGTTTTTCAAGCCATGGCTGCACCAATGTTGACTACTTTACAGCCTCTTCCATCTTGCTAATGGAGACTTGCAAATAGGCACATAAGCTTTCACAGAGTAACTCAAATAAAGGAAACAGCAGGATACACATTGACAAGTGAGATGCCTAGCAGCAAGGACCTGCAACACAGGTCCTGAGTGTTTTTGAAGATTAATGAGTGCTGGACTAGGAGCAATATGCTATGTCAGCGTCTTCCAAGTGTAGGTGAACGTGCACAAGTACTTCCATGTAGCAGGGGGATATGTTATTCTTGTGAGACCCCATTCTGTCAGAAGGGTATTTGTGTTTAAACCAAACCCGATTTGGAGTGCACCTCCTGAGTTTCCTCCTAAATCATGCAGTTTCATTCTGGTCAATAAAGCTCTCACCAACATTTAGAAGTACAGTCTCCCAGTCACAAAATATTCATTGTATAGCTACCTGGAGGGAAAATTACTAGGGAATCACTTCTGCTCATCTCTTACAAATTTTTTCACCTTTGTTGCTATTCTAGAGTATCCCTCAAATGAGTAATACTCCTTCAGGCACCTACATGCAGTCTTAGTTGAGATGAAAAACCACAAGTGAGCCTCTAGCTTCTTCTCCTAACCTTCTCTGGTAATTTTTCTAATAGCAGGCTCACTACATTCACTAGAGTTGCATTCCCACAGTCTATCTTCAAGGACTTCCATCATCATATGCCCCTATTATAAAGTGAAGGGGATTATTTGGACAGTCTCATACACACAGAGAACTAAAGTAGATGCATGTATCAAATACAGTTTCACAAAGTTATATACAATTGCTATATTACCTCCACTGACTTAAGACAAGAATGTATCTAGTTGATACTTATTCTCTTTACTGTGCTAGTATAAACATTAACATTTAATTCAGATGAATATTGCCAAACACATACTGGTAAAGCATGTCTACAAACTAATCCCAAATTTCTTTGTTTAATGCTTGAAAACTTACATTTCATAAGTTTGTTAACCCACTTCCTTTAGTTATGAGAAAAGCTCCTGTATTTTCACCAGAACCTCCTCTTTTGGAATATTCACTCTTGTTGAAATAGTACAGTCTCATTAGTAATAACTGAAATATACTATAATAAACATGGCGGTGGATTGATAAAGACCCATCACAATATTCAGTCTATCATTTTACATTCTCTACCATAAATCTGCTCGATAAAGTTTCCACTCCTTGCAGAATTGCTAAATACATTATGTTTTCCTGAATTTCTCACTAGAATGCAAAATCCTTTATATGAATAAAACAGAAAAAAATGATGGAAGAGAAGAGTTCAAACATACTGGCCACAAAATGGTCCATAAAGGATGAACATGAGGTGCAAGAGAACAGAACTCTCTCTGTATTACCTTATTTCGGCATTCCTTCAACAAGCCTTCTACAAACTTCCAGTTTGTTTGTGCAATTACCGATGGAGAGAGGTTAGACAGTTTGGGCTGTCGAATAGTGCTGCCCAGATTCCTGGCTTCTTGGATATACTTCTATATTGGGGCAGAAAATTGACAAATACAGATAGAAGTGCAAGTGAGACTACTTTGCCAAGAGAAAAAGGTAAACTTATCTTTAGAACCCACCCTTGTGCAATGAGGAGGAAAGGATCACATCCTCTTTCAGCATTATATTGGGCACCCAGCGTGCTAGTTCACTGGGAGTTAAATCCCCATTCATGTTACCTAACTAGCATTAGAACATACATTGCTGAACAACAAAAACACAATACAAACTGCCAAGGATATTTAGATGCATAGAGATTCAACTACTCCCTCCACCACTGAGAATTATCTTATTTTTTTATATAAAATGAAAGTTTGCACTAATCACTCAGACCAAGTTTGTTCAAATGGCATACCAGTCTACATGAGGACTGCAAGAAAACTTTGCCTGGAGCTTGACAACATCTGAGATCTGTGCTACGCCCTGCATTCCCGAAGAAATTCTGTTTCTTACAGAAACAGCTTCTTCAGAAAACAGCTTCAAAATGCTACTAGCAGCTCTCAGCTATGAAGCATCTGCAGTTTTGAGCAAAATACTTTCCTGAACTCAATATACTCAAAGGAGCTTTTCAGCTCCTGCTATTGCCAAGGAGTTGCCATTGTTTTCTTCACCTCAGAGACAAGAATACTATTACAAATGTTTTGAAAGCCAGGTGATCACTGATTTTTTGAGGCATGGTCAGCTGTGAATAAGTTACAAAGTCCTGTATAGGCACTGACAGAATGCTAAGGATTTGTACATATTTCAGATTAATAGGCAACTTCTCTAGCTTACACTGAAATAATGACCAACTGAAATGTCAGTGAATAGACCATAGAAACATAGAATAGTTAGGGTTGGAAAGGACCTTAAGATCATCCAGTTCCAACCCCCCTGCCATGGACAGGGACACCTCCCACTAAACCATATCACCCAAGGCTCTGTCCAACCTGGCCTTGAACATCACCAGGGATGGAATTTGCAACTTCCCTGGGCAACCCATTCCAATGCCTCATCACCCTCAAAGTAAAGAACTTCTTCTTTATATCCAATCTAAACTTCTCCTGTTTAAGGTTGAACCCGTTAGCCCTTGTCCTATCACTACAGTCCCTAATAAAGAGTCCCTCCCCAGCATCCCTATAGGCCCCCTTCAGAAACTGGAAGGCTGCTGTGAGGTCTCCACGCAGCCTATCCACACAGATTTGTCAAACACAGTACAATCTTTGTAGAGGGAAACCCACACCTTCTCTATCAGCCTTACACCAAAGAGCTATGATATATACATTTAATTATGCATCTTTATCCAGGACTATCATTACAGTCATATTGTGCATTGGACATACCAGATAACGCTCTGATACAGATTTTATAGAGGGCATGAAGGGCCAATCATGCTGGTCCCAGACTAAACATAACTGCAACGGAAGTTCTGACATGGAAAAGTCCAGGTGCTTGTAGGACAAGTTGGTAGCAAAAAGCCAAGCAGACCATGCAAAGCGAAAGTGGTAAGCACATATGAAGTAATAAAAGCAAGCATGCAAAACAAAAAAGGAAGAGAGTGAAGACATAATACAACAGAACTCCCAAGCATTCAAGACAAAAATAAATTTGTAAGTAATGAATCTGAAAGAAAAAAAAGAAAAGATGGTGTTTAATCATTAGATTGGTTTAAACTCTGCCCTCCACCGGGCACAAATATTTGCAAGTTAAAAACCACTAAGCTTCAATTACACAGATTTTTGTTGGCTGCCCCAAAGCTTCCATATGTCTACAACTCACAACACTGCATTTTAAACCACTGCCTCCTCCTCAGCCTGATCCCCAGTGTTCATCTCAGATTGGCCTCCTCCCCATTCTTTCACACTGAATAGGAAAGTCAGTGGTTCACCTGGGAGAGGGGTTCAATGTTCAGTCAGTATAATGAAATCAAAAAGGTACTGCATACAACCCTGAAACATCAGTACAGATTAACCTGGCATTTAATCTGTATTTGTAACTCTTATTCCTCACGAATTATTTGCTTTGAAATACCTCCTACAGAATAATCAACTTGTGAAGGGTCAGTTAAAAAAACAAAACAAAAGCCCCCAGAGACTAGAGGCAGACTTTTGCCTTTGTGATTACCTAATTGATATCTCAGAAGTTACATCATAAATGTTAAAAGTGATAATAAGGTTACAAATCAACTATTCTTCACTTCTGTTACTTCTAAGTAAAAAGAACTTTAGAGTTATCTGAGCATAGAGAACATATCAAAGCCAAAAACTACTCGCAGGTGGGTTTTTATTATGCAGGCATTCTGTTACATGGTTATGAATGACATAGATAACACTATACTTCAACACAGTTTGAAGAAACCAGTGAGAAAATTCTGGAAATTAGTACATTGGAAAAACAATTAATCTCATCACTACCATAAAAGAATGAACTGGACAGGCAAAGATATTTGATTTCGACAGCACTATCCTAACAGACACAAGACTATAAAATTCCAAATGAAACTTTTCTGAAGATATTTAACAAGGCAAGAGAACACTGTCTTCAATGAAAAACATACATTAAACCAAAGTAAAGCTTTGGGTTACTAAACAAAAAAAAAAAATCTGATATTTTAAACCAGATTATTTTCAGAATTACCCATAAAATCAACACCTGGTACAACAGTTTGCAGTCTACATCATACGAATCAGGAACTGTACTGTGATTAGTTCACATCACCCAGATCTTTCAAAATCCCTTCACCACAAACAATACCTGCCAGCTATAGTAACTGTCACTAGAGAAATTATCAGTTCAGAAGGTGGCTAAATCAGCACCAGACTGGGCTGTGTAAAAACAGGCACACACAAACCTGACAGTATGGATGGGGTTTACATTCCCACCTTAGTAGGAGGTTGTGTGCCTTTCTGACACCTTATGAATTTCTTCATGATCTACACAGAAAAGCCAGGCAAATACAAAAGGCAATGCTTCTGATTTAAGGATTAAATTAATCACTCTCTGGAGGTGATTATCTTCTCTCCATCAAATACACAAAAGAAGCACAGAGTGACTAATTAATTTAGAAACAGAAAATAGATGACTAAAAACTTAAGTTTAATTTCCCCTTCCTCCTCCCCTCCCTTATATTAAAGAAAAACAAACCAAAACCAAAACCACAGCAAACAAAAAAACAAAACCAAACACACCCAAAACACTACGACAAGAAAAATAAACCAACCCACAAAATTTTAAAGCATGTGAAAACATTTTCAGGGAACTCTTCTGTACATGGGATGAAATAAATTTGTCCCGAGAGGGGGTAAAAATGGCTTAACTTTAGAAGAGACAAACTAAGAAATTCCAATCTGCTAAGGACCTCCATTTGTATTAAATACACATAAGGGAGAGCAGAGATGAACTGCAAATAACTGTCTAGACATTTTGTAAGTGTTACAGAGCATTATTCAGGCAATTAAGGGGGAAAAAACAAATCAGATCTCTATAGCTGAACGATTTTCACCTCTCTCTGATCATTGTCAAGACGCAGGTGCTCTGTGTGTTGCTTCTGTCTGTCCTTCCGTCTCCATTGTGCAGGAGCATTTCTCTTTGTCCACCTACAGACAGAAGAATATTATTAAATAAATGTCAAGAGTGAGGTGAAGGGCAGTGGTGAAATAAGCTTCTATCTTATCATATATTGAACATTTTGACATTAATTACATCAGACAAAGTGCAACTGCAAATACACACAAAAGAATCCCTGCAGAAGAATCCGACATGAGGCAACCAAGGTATTTAAAAAAACAGTACATGATGAATTGTTTTGTATTTTCCTATTCCTTTATGATATCTAGTTGCAATTTACACCACCTTCTTCCTTCAAAGTTTTTATAAGAAGATATCCTAAAATATTTGCTTGGTCTTAACTGAGATCAAATAAGGAGATATGCTTTGACATCACTAGTAATTAAAAGTAACCCAAAATATATCAATTTTAACCTCAAACTTAATAGGGCTTTCTTACCTAAATTTGCTTTTCGAAGTTCAGAAAAGAGAAAGAAAAGGAAAGAGCTGGGAAAAAAAAGGGAAAAAGAGCAGGGGGAAAAAAGGAAAAGGAGAGGAAAATAAGGAAGGGGGGGAGGAATCAAGAGACGCAAAATCCCCTCCACACACAACCCACCCACATCATCCTACTTGTGCTCACAAAAAGATATTGAATTTGCTTTCTACTATCTCTGCTTTAGTACCACTCCATAGATCTCGCAAAGTTCCAGCACCTGTTGTCCTAGCTTACTCACTTGTTGCTTGCTGGTCCAATGGATAAAACATCAGACTGAAGCTTGGGAAAAAATCCAAGCTCATATTTCCCTTGCCCAATTTTCATGTCCAGTAAGTGTGGGTGGACTGCCGTGTGATCTATTTTTGCTAGCCTTAATTCAATAGATTTCTCTGAAACAATAAGAAAGTTAGATTTTTTTAAAGGTGTCTCAATCAGAGAGGTATCTATAATCACACATCCTCAACTAAAAGCAGATGCCAAATTTAAGAAAGGGGGTGAAAGTTTCTTAGTGACCCACCAGGTACACTAGTACAAGAGTGCATTAAAAAAACATTTAAAAAAAAAATCAAAGAATTGCCACCCAAAGGAGAAAAACATTTATCCTCTTTAAGCTCAAACATTTTTCACGCAAAGCCTGCAGGAAAACAGCTGAGTTCAGTTAAACTTTACATTAATTTCATCTCACATCTCAGCTTCCAATATAACAATTAGTTCCCCCTTTAAGCTTTATACCTCAGCTTTTTTGGTCCTTTCATTTGGGATTTTTGAGGGTTTTTCGAGGTTTCAAAGCATGAATCATTACTTAATGTCTACCACAAACAGCACTGACTAGTTGTATTTTCTTTAGTGTCAAGAAAGTGGCTTATTACTCCTACCAGCCTCATCAATGGTTGTGCACTTCTGATACATAGAAGTTCGCAGAGTTGGCGTCCTAACGTTTAGCAGCCTAATTTTATCCACTCTGGAATCAAATACTCTCAAAACAGGGTCTTTATCATCCTCATCATGGCACATTATCTTATTGTCAATAAAAGATGCAAACATCTGGGTCTCCAGGAATCTTGAGAGGAAAGGCAAGTAAGGTTCAGGTTGGTCCGACAAAAAAGATGCCTAACAGACAAGAAAAGATGAGAGTGTTTGGGAATCTTCAGAGAGATATATCCACCAAAAGCACCAATTTTTCTAATCAATGATATCTTATAGAGCTCTGGTGCCACTTAAAGCCTAGTTTTATTACACGTCCCAATTCTACCTCCGAACAAGCATTCTATATGAAAACTCCAGCTTCATGACAATCACCTATTATATAGCACACCAATTATTTAACTGTGATTTTAATATTTACTTAATTTTCAAAAAAATTCAACAGAACCCCTGCTAACCACAGCAACAGTACCACAGGTGTGGGTATTACGTACTTCTGGCTGGACTCAAAGCCAATGACATTGATGAGAATCTTTTCTTACAATTTGATGGGACTCAGACTAATGTTTTAGCAGGCAACGCTACAACACAATCGAACTATCCTGCCGATAAATACCTGATCTCCAGTAAAGAAGACAGTAGTAAAATTTTAAGAACTGGATCTTGTGTTTCTCTAGAATAGAGCTAGTAAAACATTTGGTACACATGTATGTAAGTGTCACGTGAAGTCATGGTTTTATTAAATTATTCAGCAATTCCTCTAGTTAAAAAAATAAAATAAACAAAGTATTTTCACTAGTGATATTAACGTCTAACCTGTATATCAACGTTGAAGTGAGGCTTCCTAAGCTATTTTTCTACAGAAAACTGTATTTTACTACACTATCCTTAAAATTGCATCCTTATCTCTCTAAGCATGTGTATGCATGCATTTTTCCGTGTACATTTTTATGACATTTTTGGGGAACACTGAAATTTAAGGAAGAAATTACAATTTTACGAGTACCGGTTTTGATTTTATGGCTCAATAAACAAAGTCTTAGGTTTGAGTACTGGTTTACTCCTTAAATTCACACAGCTTCTTATTATAACTTACTTTATCAAAGTTCTGCATCTGCTCCCTGTTTGTAAACCAAGATTCCTTGTCCTGACTGGGTTGAATAACAAATACTTCATAATCAGCAAACATCTGTGTGAAGCGGTTGGCAAAAACTTCACGGATTTGAATGTTCAGCTGGTAAATCTTGAATTCTTCTTCATCACACTGAATTTTAAGATCCTTTTTGCTGCTGGTCTCCTCTCGCACCTCCAACTGAGAAAGCAAGAGAACACACAAAACATTTGCATTGTTGCTTTGTGAGGTATTCCAGGTATACAAGCTCTTAATCTGCCACTCAGCTCTCAACATTCCAATAAAAAAAAATAAAAAAGAAATTAAAAAAAAATTAGTTTCAAGCCCTGTAATAAACCAACATCAAATAAATCTAGAAAAAAACCTTTGTCTATAAAAATTTCAATTTCAATAATAAACTATAACCTACTTTAGTACTAAAAAGGATAGGTAACAACCATACACATGCCATGTATCCCATATACTTGATTTACTTTATTCTGCCTCTTAATCACCTGCATAGGCTTTTTAGGGGTTTTTACTACCCCTGCATATTAAGCAAATACATATTTCTGTCTGGTGCAATACAAGTCCAGGTTTAGTACTGTTACAGTCTAATCCCTACCAGCTTTCAAATGAAGACAGAAACGCACAGTAAAAAGAAGCCATGCATGTCTAGTAGCTAACGTGCTGTAGCTTCAGCCCTTAGCAGTGTAATGCACAATTCATTACCACACAGCCCAGAGTAATTTTAACTGAAAATGCATAGTATTTCATTAAACACATGGGCTAAGATTTATGAAAACAGCATTCGGCGATTCAGATATTCAGCTCGTATTAGTTTTGATAGGAACTGAGTATTTAGAAGAAAAAAAAACTCCAAGCCACAAGCATTCACACGCTAGTTTGAATACACATTTACAACCTCTGCTTTGCTAATCATTATAAGAGGCACCACCGCACACAACTGACATAATATCCAGAGCTTAGAACATCTACACAATGATGCAGTTGCTGCAGCTGTCTCATGCTTCTTAAAGCACCTTGGCTCTAGCAGTCTAAGGCTGGCTATAAATATCATCCTAGAGCCATGCTCACTGCTAAAGAGTGCTCCACTATTCAGCCATTTCTTCTAGCTGCCTCTCATAAGTAGCACTTGGTGTCTATTCATTCTTCATTAATTGGGTATTTGGCATTAAGCAGATTTTTTAATTACATATTTGAGAAAATTCTGACAGTTACAACCTATACACTCTTATCACCACAAAAAAGGCTAGTAAAATGAGATTTTAACTGCTATGGAAAAGAGTAGAAAAGGCCTGAATGTGCAAAAATTAAAAAGACCTGCACTTTTCCCATTAGTTCCCAATCCATTCAGCAAAGGAGCCAATGTTTCTTAGCAATTTTCCCCTCAACACGAATAAAACAATGCAAAAGAAAAACCTGAGAAGAGGAATACAGCTGATCTGAGCCTTAAATCCACTCTAGTAATCAAATGCTGCTTCTTTTAACAGCCCTGCAGCTCCCTCCCCACAAAGCAGCTCTCCAACTTACTGCAGGTCACATAATTTCTATCTGTTTGGGACTACATGCAGCCCAAGTTACAGGGTAGGAATCAGACTCAGCAATAAAGACCTGGTCAAGATAATTTAAACAGGTAAGAAATAAAACCTTAGTTTGATGAGAAAATCTTCATTGCATTCCACAAAGGCTCAAAAACCCCACAATGGTCTTTCACGCAAAACCTTTTATGAAAAAAGGCCACAACTTTTTTCCCCAATTCTGACTGTCAAAAAAAAAAAATCTCACCAGGGTCACCATTGAGCTGTGCACATCCACTTGCTGGGAATCAGACACTAATGCAATTTAAAGCATCAGCCACAAAAAAGATCATAGTATCCCTCTGGCAAACATACACAAGCAAAATTATACATACTCTACATACATATTCTATATACAGAATGATGTAGAATATACATATTCTGTATCTTCCTACAGAAAGATACCTATAGAAACCAAGACTGGATCCTACCTTCAGGATTATGTGGATGTCAGTTTTAGCCACGTAAATAGCAGGAAAGTGGTGTAAATTTAGAATAAAGCTTAAAACCAAGAATAAACAAGGCAAGGTGCTTTTTAAAACACATTGTCTTGGCAAAGAAACACTTGGAGGATAGCCAAAGGTCTCCCTAGATGCTGTGGGATTAAACTCCACCGTCTCTCCCCCACAGGCTTGCCCTTGTCTCTCAGATGTTCACAAGGTCTGTCAACATGTCAACATAAAGTTCTTTCTGGTGAAGACAAACAAACAATGGCTTTGGACCATGACTTCAGACAACCTACTACCAAAGGTCCAGAGAGTACAGATACCTTCATAGCTTACCTTTTCTAGACTCACACCTGTTCTTTTAACAAGTGCTTGGAGTCTTGCAATAGTCTCATTTTCCTTTAGCAGCTCATAGGAATTCAAAGGTGATCCTGCTAGGTTCCCATTTCTTTTATCAGAAACCAGGTCACATGCTCTGAGGCTCTTCATCTTGGAGGCACTTTCACTGCAGTGAAGGTTTCCTTCAGGTGGAATTCCAAAAGCCATTAGTATCTCTGAAATTTCCTGAATGAACTCAAGTTTATTTGGGAATTGGGGCAAGTCTTCTGGGAGCTCGATGAAATGGTTGTCTACATCCACAAAGCACAGGTTAGCCTGGGATTTAATTTAGAAAAGGATACCATTACAATATCACTAAGCAAAAGAGTCATGTTTTATTCATCTTTAGATTTTGTGCTTATTAAGAGGTTTGGTGGATTTCACTCTAAAAGGTGTACTGATATTGCAGAACATTGCAGAAGCTGCAATAAAGTTACCTTCTCTTGTCTGAAAGCAACTTGAGAACTAATGCAATTCCTCAAACGAGCTTAGAAGTTTGTTACCAAGGGGAAAAAATAACTGAACTAGTTTCAATTCTGTTTTCCTCTACTCATTTAACATCAAAAAAAACCAAGAAAAAAAAAATAAAAGGAAAACCACCTATGTGGTTTCCACAGCAACATCAAAAGAAGCTATGCTCACGGTTTACCACCCTGCATTGCAAAACCTGTATCAAATGATTTCATGACATTGCATAATCACATACATTACAGCAACAGCCCCATTCACGTGTGAAATCTGCTTTGAAAACTAAGTATTCAGATGAAACATTGCTTTTCTGTAGAAGCATTTCAATTTTTCTTCACTGCAGAATTTGCATGGACTGACACTTATCTGTTTAGCCTTCCCTACACAAAATCCTTTCACTCAGATTATAGGGTACTTGCAACCTAGCTTCATCGCATTATTCTAGGAGGTACACCTGAACTCAGGTCTCACTATAGCTTTGCAGCAAAAACACATATCAAGTCATGAGAGCTAACAGATCTCCAGGTACTTCTTATGATTCAGTAAGTACAGAAGGACGGACGCACTCTCGCATTTTAATAGGAAAGAAACAATTGGAAGAGATTAACCTCAAACCGAAGCAATGATAGCAGAAATTTGAGCACTTGTACACAAGCAGCAAATCATCAGTAAGGACCAAATAGTTCCGGCAGGATTTTGCTGTAGGACTGATCATAAGCAGACTAGGATAAGCTGTGTAAAGTAAATCATAAATTGAATTAGATGTTGCACAAGAACCCAAAATCAATAAATACAACTGAGAGCCTGATTCTGAAACAGCTTATGGTGAACCCTATAAGAAGTTTTTAATTTTTTAAAGGCAGGTGTCACTGTTCAGCTTTCCCCAGTATCACATTGCCCAAACACAGCAGGTGGAGTGTGTACCTACCTAACAAGGCAGCTCCAGTGGTAGGCCAGGGGTGCACAAAGTGCATCTGTCTTCTCATTCAAAGGAACACTTGGCACAAAGGGACAGCATGTACACAAGTACTCTCATGTTTCAAGTAAGCACCTGAATTTAGGAGTGAGGCTCCTATTATACACATGGTTCTACGATACTTAGAAGACAAGTCACCTAATGCTTATCAGGAACAGTCTATGCACTTCAAGACATGAGAGAAGTAAAGCCTTGAAACAAGGCACAACGTCTACCAGTCAGTGCTGAGGGAAAAACTAAAAACGTTTTCAAACGCAGGCTGCAAAATGGCAAGACAGACTCATTAAGAAGCTCTACAAACAGTTTAACTGTATTACTTCCTTTAATTCAACTTTCCTTATTCTTTGGATCGTCTTAGCTTAGCACAGATTCTGCAGAAAACACCACTCTTGTTTAACCTTGGTTATATCTATAAAGGGCTTGGCCAAAAAGTAGCCAAACGTTAACCTTACCAGCAGAGAGATTCTAATCTTCACACCAAAAATAAACTCCTTGTCAATGAAAGAAAAAGACAAATCTAATGCTTGCTGAAATTCCTTACAATTATCTGGGCTCACTGGGTTATTCTTCCAACAGTCAAGTATCTCTTCTGCAGAGTTTCTCTTTAAGAGCAATACACACAGCTTAAACTCCCTCGGCCACTGATGATGATGGCTTATCAGCCACTTACTGTCACATTTCCCAGAATCTGCCCTATATAGAAGAAAAAAATAAATATGTTAGTGCACACTCTAAAGGGTGCAAAGAAAATTTCTGGGGACACTACACTTATTCAGTGCCTGGATTACAACACATGAGGCAGTGGATTACCCAGAGTAGCCTAAGCAAAGGAGACTAAGTAGATGGCTTTCACCTTTTTTAACTCAGGGAGACTGAGGTCATCCTCAAGAATTGCATAAGCACTTCTCAAAAGGCCATAGTCCCCAGGGAACAGAAATGGCAAAGACACCTTACTTCACAAGCCCTTCAACAGGTACCAAAAGAACATTTTTCTATGAAATTGAAATCCCAAGTAAATAAAGCATCACAACAACAGACCAAATGACTAAATCTCACGACACTGCTATACTATAGATCCAACAGAACAGAATAACAGCAAGGGCCCCTCCCTTAAAAAGCAAGAGAAATGAAATGACACTTATTTTTTATTAAATGGTTGCCGCCCAAAGCATTTTGCATTACAGGAACTAGAGAAGTACATAAAGCAGAAAAATAAAGGAGTTCTTTGATCACAAGGTTTTAGTTATTTTGTTTCTAGAGGCAGCACCACTGAGTGAGCTGTGAATTGCTGACAATGCTGTTTGTGTCTGTGGACATACAGATCATGATTTTACACATACAAAATTAAATTATGTAAAAGACAAGCTACTTAGCAACATGTGTAAGCACAGAAGAACATCCTTAAGGCAAGCGCTCGGTATTTCAGGTCTCTGGAACAGTAAAGATTCTTTTATTTCTTGCTGAAGTATCAGGTTTTTGACCAAAAGGAAACCTCACATATGCACCATTTTAATAACAGATTGTTACAAGACAGAACACATAACATCACCACACAATAGAACATTCTTCTGAGACACTACACCAAGGAACAAGACTGACACATCCTAATTTAAAATCTTTCTTGTGATAAACCATGTCGTGGTTTAAGCCCCTCATGCAGTTTGCTCACTCACTCCCCCCTCTTTCTTCCCCCTGCTCCCAGAGGGATGGCGACAAGAATCAAAAGAATGCAA
>JAOEHY010039809.1:0-24544 GCA_025447955.1 Psilopsiagon aurifrons | reverse complement strand
GTTGGACACAGGGGCTTGGAGCAACTGCTCCAGTGGAAGGTGTCCCTGCCCATGGCAGGGGTTGGAACTGGATGAACTGTAAGGTTCCTTCCAATCCAAACCAGCCTGAGAGTCCATCCTTCTATGCTATCAGCTGTAACTGTCCCCAGCCCAAGAGCAGCTAAGAGCTGTGTATTCACTACTCCCTACCCGAAACCAGAGGAGCTAAACCAGCGCGGGGCCATCCCTCCGCAGCTCCCAGCCCGGCGCTGCTCCCTGGGAGGACTCCTACGGCACAAGCGCGGCCGCGGGACCGGCTGATGTCAGCCCACAGCCCTTCGTCTGCAGCTCTGCGGGGCAAAGGGGAAAACACCTCCGGCCGATGGATGCAAACCGCGCAGCGCTCGGCCCCTGCCCTCAATTGAAGGCACCGCGCTCAGTACCGCTGCACCCGCACGGAACGCGGTTTGATTCCCATACAAACCACCTTCCGAACTGCTCCTCTGTAAACCCAGGCGATTTTAGGCAACAGCAAAAGAAAGGCATGATTCAACTCGAGGCTTACAATAAGCTCGTTGCTTCTTCACAAAGCACCAGAAAATAAAATCATGGTAAAAAAGCACATTTTACTTCGACAAGACTGCACTGCAGCCAGTGCATTGTAAGGCAAATATCTGAGGGACAAGCAAGAAAGTGTAAAATGCAAATAAAGGAGTTTCATACGACAACAGCTGGGATTTAACTTGGGGTGGAAGCATTCGTTTTCCCAAGTAAGGAGCTATGGATGTAAACTCCATGGCCATGAAAACACAGAAGCTGTATAAATAGAGTCTGTATGCTGCTGTAAGGAAGGCAGGCAGTCCCACATACTGACTTTTAAAAAGTCATCCACAAGGTCTCAAGGGTATTTTATTATCCTTCAGCTGAGAATTATCCCCCCTGAAAAAACAGAGCCTTTGAGAAACTGTTCTCTGCAGAGGAATTCCATGACATACTTTACAGACACAGGAGGACTACCAGGCCATTTGATTCACTCTGCTCCAGAGACTGCAGGCCAATAGTTGTGTTTTCCATGACAGAAGTAAACATATCCCAGTACAGATCAAAGACGACACGCTGGGGAGTTACACCTGAGCAGGGCATTCCGTTCCCAAGCTGAAGGCTGCCATCACTGGGCTGCTCATCGTACTTCCAAAGCACTGAAATGGCTTTACTCCCACTAGCACTGAGATGCTAGGGTGCTGGTACCCAAGAGTTAACATCCAATTGCTAACGAAAGTTTCTACCTTATAATGAACCACAGCACACAGTTCCTGCCCTGTTCAATGACGTTCCAACCACAATGTGCTGGTGGACAGTTAATATAAAACTGCTTCACAATTCTACAAACATCATCACAGACCCAAATGTCTGAACAGGAGCTGCTCATGGTGATAAACACTTGAGCCTTCCAAATGAAAAAGATCTGCTCACCTGGACATTTAGAATAACTGCAGGTATTCAGCCAGCAGTATGGATTTAAACACCACTACATGGTAAGGATGAAACCCTAGCACTGACCAGAGCAGCTGTGCCCAGTCTGTGTGGTACCAACTCATTCATCCTACGCTTTCAGGGACTTTGCCCTGACAAGTTCAAAATGCAGACTCTAAACTTCACCTTTACAGCCCCAATCACACAAAATGCTTTGCTACCAGTGAAGGTATCACGCCATCTCCACATCTCTTTGGGAGTTGGTTCTCTAAACTGAATGTTGTCAAACTTGCGCTTCTAAACCTCTAAGTCACTACAGTGGGGCTGCCGTAATTGTGTTCCATTAAGTATTTATTTCCCCAAATCTACTGCCTTGTCATCAGCGTAAACAAGTCAAGCTTCTCCAACACACTTCCCATTCCCAACACACATTTTGAGAAGAGTTGCACACAGTTTGAGTAATTCATTTCTATTGTTAAGCCAGAACATCCTCATTCGAAAAACAGGGAAAATAGGAATACCATTTGAGAAATAACTTCATCAGTGGTGGTGGCAGGGAAGTGGGAGTAAAATTCAGAGACCATACATGAACCTTCCTTGTATCTGAAATCTGTTGAGATTCAGTTATTTCAGCTTCATGACAGAAGTCTGAGGTTTTGCAATATTCAGTTGAAAGTGTACTTTCATATGGCCAGATCAAACTTACAAACTAAAGCAGAAAAAAGCTGGCCTCACATATCCTATTTCAGATTAGGATTCATGTGCAGGTTTAACTGAAATCAATGAAGTCCCATCACGTGAACACTGGGCAGAGAACCAGTGCTTTTTATTAAAAGAAGATGCACATTTCATATATAAAAATCACACAATCTACTGATTAAAAACGTTCCATACTGGAAAATATCAGAGAGAGCTTTCAAACGTACCTGAGGGAATCACATGAAGTAACCAACTGCCCCTATCTAAGGTTTGAACCTTAGTAGCACATGAGTCTGCTGGTTCAGACTTGTTATTTTTATGGCCTCCACTGTATAAAGTGGTAAAATGCGCACAACTGCCAGCTGTGCTTGCTTCCGTCACCAGCAATTGGGTTTTAAAGAAAATAACACCTTTTCCCACAATTCAAACACACCAATTCAAAAATGCCATAGATTTCTTTGTCATGTATGCACACCACAGCAATGCAGCACACAGCTCCTTCGGATACCAGCATTCTCAGCTCCAGAGAAAGGCTATAAATAGTTAAGTTTTTAGGAGAAAGAGCAAGGTATGCTGTAAATGAGAAGTCTCCCCTCTGCTTGTGAGCTTCTATTGTTTTGCATTACCTCAGTGCTGGATTCCCGATTTGTAACAAATTCCAAGACTGCAGACTACAGGCCCAGCCTCTGACTAACACTGTGGTGATTTATTTGAGGCTAAATACTTCTGTCCGCATCTTATGACTGAACACAACAGTCCACAGCAGCATGGAATGCAAGGAATGCCAAGGCTGCAGGAGCTGAGGCAGCAGGGAAAGGCACACAGCTATCAGGCAGCCCTGGACTGCTGAACCACTCCGATCACTTCCTCCAGTCAAGAATGAAAGGAATTCTCCAAGCCTGTATTTCGTGCCAACCAGACTCGCATTCCCAGGAACGAGAACAGAGCAAGAACGGCATCTGATGATTACCCAACACATGCACCTAACTCATCTACACCTTACCGGTAGGAAAAATTCCACATCTGACTGTCAGAGCTGAGGCATGATCCTTTAAGTAATGTCTAGCAACAACTGTAGCTTACCCAGCTGTCAAGGCAGACTACAGAGCAGCTGGCTCACAATCCTGGCCTCGAAAAAATGCAAAGCACTTCTGTTTCTCCTCCTCCTGCCTCGCCACCCCCACCAGCAGAGAGTGCAGAGCTCAGAATGAGGGGAAGTGAAAGGAGCAGATTATGCAGACCAAATGAACAATACTTGAGAAATTGCGAGGTGAATACGTATGTTTTGCTATAAATAGCTAAGCTGAGCTAATTCCTGTTACCTCATGCTGTAGGAAAACAAAAGAAAACAAGATGACCCACCTAATCACACCAGCCTTTGTGCAGATCTTCCACACAGACTGGAACAAAGGAAAAACCTAGCCCAAAGTTTTACATGTGGTATGATTTTAGCACACACAGAGATGAAGAGGATAGCATTACATTCTGTGAAGCAGAGGAAACAGAAGCCAGACACTTACAGATGTGGGTTGAACATTCGACTCATTTTAGAAACGTGGTCATTTTCACAGTCTAGCTCGTCGTCCCCTTGGTCCATGCTGAGCTTTCTCTTGTTGGGGCTGATAGGAGGAGGGCCTGTTCGATGGTTGGTTAGAACAGAGGACACTGGAAGGGACTGAATTCTGGGCTCACCTCTTAAGGCTGCTTCACCTGCAGGAAGAAGACAAGTGAGAATGAACACAACAGGGAGACCAGCATGCTCTCTGAAAACATTCTTGCACAAAACTTTCCCAAACAGATGTCAGATCCGCACAGGCACATTTCATATGGCTGTAAGATAAATAAAGTCTCATAAACCATACTCCAGTGTTTTATGCTGGAATAAACAGTTCACAAAAGGTAATAGGAGAGGGGTCAGCTCACCCCAGATAATCTGAAAGGTTGAGCTAATGCAGCTTTCCAATAGCAGTTTTATCCAGAAGCATTCCTTCTCACAAACTGCAGCTCCAACACTGAACTTTCATTACCTCATTCTGCAAAGCATGACTGTTCACACTGAAATAAGCTTTGGTCTTTTTCTTATGGTTGTGGTTATAAATTCCAGGGCTACAGATCACACTGATGCCAAATATTCGAGATCTAAAACTGAATAAACGTTCAAACGGTTCCTTTTATGAGAGGCTGTCCAAACCAAGCTTCTCTGCTATGTAACTGTGCAAGGTAAAGCAAGGGAGAAAACTGGAACTGGCTGAGGTAGATTTTTAAGTTTGCCCTTAAACATCCTTCTCTATACTTTGAAACGATGTTTGGAGCAATGAACAGAACAGCACAATTCTTCAGCATGACAACATTTCAGTGTAAGAATGCTAATGTTCAACTAGGCAGAGCGGTGGTAGAGCACTGAGGGGATTATGAATTGTAGATAAATCTACACTTACCAGAAAGTGCCATTCACAGCATGCGGGAGCTGTGTATGAATAATTCCAGAATGGATGCAATGAGCGTGCACATACACAAGTCCCAGCTCATTACCAAGCACACAGGACTTTTCCCATTTCAACTAAATGTCTCACTAAAGCACAGTGCTGCTTCACCAGCAGCTATGGACCTAACTGCAACTCACATCCTTACAGCCACAGGTCGTACTTAGACCTCATGGGGATTCAGAGATGTTAAAACAACGCTTTTGGGTCTTCATAAGGGGGTTGGAGAGGAGCTGCATCAATCAGGGTTACCTGCTCTGGTCATTTCCCCGAAATAGCCACTTTTGCTCGAGTTTAGAATTTGTATTTTTCCTACACTGCCAGACACATTTTGTTTTTTACATGGCCATAATTTCCAGAACTAAAATTAGGATCAAGTTAACTCCATCTGCAGTACCTGACAATGGAAATCTTTGTATGCCACCACACATTTTCACATCATCACCATGACTGATGATTTACAAAACGCTGCCCTAATTCCACACACGACAAACAGTGTTTTGTTAGAAAAGGAATGAGGAGAAAACCTCCTGAATGTTTACCAGTCAAAATAAGCATTTTGCCAATTTAGTCAGCATAATATAAACTAGCAAATATACCCCAACCTATAATACACCACAATTCATGATTTCTATTCAAGACTCTGGCACCAAATCTAAATAGGAACTTTCCATCTCAGCTTTAAATAGTAAAAACTGCGCTCTACTGCAAAGGCTCCAAGACAGACATCCAGCCCCAATCCTGCTCCTAACACCCAAAGTGTTACATGGGAAGCCCCACAGCTGCCCCACTGTCACAGGAGAAGCTTTAAGCAAAAAGAGCTCTCACGAAATAATCTTTGTATCAGTAAAATTCCTGAACATTGTCTTCAGCCTTTATATTTTGCCAGGAGAAACCTCAACCTACGTAGTGCTCATCCTCCAAACTTCAGACATAAACCACATCACACCAGTTCCTCTCTACGAACCTCTCGCACTTCTATCTTGGACAAAAATAAGTTAATACCAATGTTAAAAGATAAAGCTTTTGATCAATGACGGTTTGTGATACTTTCATCCCACCTGCATAGCAACCACACTTCTCTCTGCAGGACCTCGGATCACTTCTGAAGGCTCAAACACAAAATTCCATTACAGGAATTATAAATTCCATACAGGCACTTAACACCAATTGACTTCTGAGCAACTCCTCACGTGAACAGAGGCAATTTAAATACCCATGTAAAGCTAACATTGGTGTTTACAGGAGACAAAAGAACTCCTGACCCTGTTAAAAACCTTTCCTTTTCTCAAGAGCCTGATTCTATACAGTTACCTCAGTGGGAGGGGGTGTCCTTAAAAAAATATAGAATACAGTAAGGTGAATGTGCGTTTTTAATTTACTTTATGTATGGTAACATCACTATTTATAGATATTCTCTGGGAAGATTCTGACACAAGAGGAAAGGTTTTCACAAAGAGAAAAATCAGCCATTGGAATCATCACCCCAGGGAAGTGGTGGGTTCCTCAACATTGGACACTTTTGAGTCTGGGCTGGACAGGGTGCTGGGCCGTCTAATCTAGGTCATGCTGTGCATAGAAAGGCTGAGCCAGATGATCCCTGAGGCCTCTTCCAAGCTGGGACTCTGTGATTCTGTATTAACACCCACATTGAGTACAAACTCTGGTAAAAGAGCTATCGCTATTTTATGTTGGAATTAAAGAAACCCATTGAAAGAAATCTAGCAAAAAAAGAAATGGCTTCAAATTAAAGCCTGCCGAATTTGGTAATACACTGCGCTCATTGTATGGAAACGTGGTAATTATGCAGGGGATACCAGTGCCTTCAGGTAACCACACCAGAACTCTCCAGTGTTTCTGCAGCACCACAGGGCCATTTGGCCACAATTAATCTAATTAACAAAGCTTCAAACAGATGGCAGCGGTGAGCAGGCAGGAGCAGCAAGAGCTCTTTCATCCTCAATCTCTTACAGGACAAGCAAGAACCGAGCACCTCCTCAAGAGAAGATACAAGTGGCCAATGTTCAGCATCTTGCGCAGCCCACCCTGCAGACACCAGGCAAGCAGAGAACAATACTAAACAACAGTCCAGATGACATGGCAAGATCAAGAGGAAAAATATCTCTGCGTTGTTTATGGGGACAAACTGCACATTTGTATACAGTATTTGTACCGCACCATGAGTTTTCATGTGGCCTGTATGTTTGATTAAGGCTAAAACTGCTTTTTATTTAAATAAAAAGGCAACTTCTCTCCCCCACTACTTTCCTCCTTACTGAACTTGAATTTAAACCAGAGAGGGCGAAACCACAGCAGAGCCTACCACACAGAATGCAGCTTTTCTGACTCCATTTGTCTCCTCCGACTGACCACACTCCATGGTAACCAGACTCGCATCATAGAGCTGGCAGGACAACGCTCTGATAAAACAACTGTGTTTTATAAAATTCCCCGAGTCCAAACTCCAGGCTTCAAAATTCATTACTGTGACGGCTTGAGTCTGCGCTGCAATGGAAAGCAGAGATAGCAAACACATTTATTGTGCCTCTCTCAATACTTCTCTTTGTTTCAGTGTGCAGCTGGTGTAAGGCACTCCAGATCTGCTTTCAGATACTTCTACTTACAACTATTCATACTACTCTCTTTTCCACCCCTCTCTCTTTTCTATTAAAACTGTTAGGCAACATGATAAAGCACAGACAAGCTAAACAAAGATATCAACGTGACGTAGTGTCTGCCTATAGAGCAGTACTGCAGCAGCACACGCGGTCGACAGAAGTCCATGCAGTCAGCAAGAATGTTCTTTATTTTAACCACTCGGGAGCCTACACTCCTGATGTGAAAGGGATCCACATTAACACGTGCAAACTAAATGTTTGTAAAGCCAGCACCGCTCTTTTCAGACCAGTATACCGCCAGGACAGTGCTCTGTAAACAGCAGATCTTCCACAGCGTTTGCATTTCTTCTGCAGTTCAGTCAGCAATATCTGCGTCCCTCCCGAAACGTTCACGCAATGCAAACATCACAACAGCAAAAGTCATGTTTTTACAAGTGTGGGTTTGATAGCAAGACACCAGAGAAGGCTCAGAATATGTCTGAGAACTCTAGGAGTTACCAAAGACTGGGGGGGGGGGGAAATATACACCATTTTGGCAGCGAGCTTGCTTCCTCTCTGACCCAGCAATGCAGTATGGGCTGCACTAAGACAAGGCTACCATATCCTACTCCCCCCTCCCAATTTCCTCTCCCCGCTGGCTACTATTAGTGCCTAAAATCCGAGCACTAATTACAATCCAGAAACAGAAGGCTTCATCTTTCCAGCTGAAGACTGATGTGATACAGACCTTAAGACAGATCAAACTAGAACTCCCTGAAAGAGAATTCCAGCACTGCCCTTGCCGATTTTACTTCTCCATTGTGCATCTGACGAATGGATTTGTCCTCAAGAGTTAATTCATGACACATTTACAAACTTTAAAGAAAATTGTTTTGGTTGTGATGTCTGTCAACAGGGTACTCACCTTTAAAGTCTTGGATTAAATTACCCTGACCTCAGGCCACTCCATTAGCTAATAAAATCACCGGCACCAGAGTTTAACAGACTTTAATTAATGTGCACAGCACCTTCAATTAACTTTTCCAATACCTCCATGCAGACACAGGCTCATTAGAAACAGGAGGTGCCTCGTGTTCTCAGGGCCAGACATTCCAGGAATCAATAGCACGTGAAGATGTTCAAGGGTGTTTTCTCTACTGGTTCAAGATCAAAACTGAACCCTCATGACACACGAAACATTAACGCTGAAAAGCTGCGTATCTGTGAAAACGATGCTATAAAATGAAATTCCTTTTATTTTCTATTCCTATTTGCTAACAGTCATGAGGAGTTTAAATTGCAAATAGACTGGAATGAATTTATGAACTATTGCATGTTTTCTTCCACTATCTCAAACACAGAACTCAGTCTGAGCCAACATAAATTGGGATAAATGGCATAAAATTTCCAATTCATGCACAAAAAGCACATGATTTGAGATATCAAGTACCAAGCATGGAAGTCACCACAAATTACTCAATTCAACAAGTCATCAAAACAAGTTATCAAAACAAAAGAATCATAATACAGCACCAGAGAATTAATCCGCAGAAGTTCCCAGCTGCCGAGTTTGAGTATTACTTCACATCATACTATATGTTGTAAGAGGACTGATACACTTGAAATTGGGAAACTCCCTAGAAATTAAATCTGCATGAAATAGACTACAGTCTTAGGAGTGTGCAATTGGAGGCAGATTTACTTCACTTACTTGCCCAAAGACAATTAATTAATCCAGACTCCCAAGTGATAAATCTCTGGTTCACGATAAGAGATATCCTAAGCAGCAGCAGCCACGCATTTATATAGATACTGAACATTTCTACAACCCCCACTCAAAGTCCCTTATGTAAAACCATCATTTTGTACCACTGCTTTATTTCTATCAAAGATCTGAGCTTAAATAAACTGTAATTCTGGGAATTAGTCCACCATACACCGCAGACAAAGTCACAGTATTTCCTTCAGAGCATATAAAACAGCCTACCTGAAGAGCATAATAAAACAGCAAACTAGAGGAACAACAGAGAATTAAGTATTAATGGAAACAGCCTAATCATAAAACACTGCTATGAATCAGGCCTTGCAAATATTTCTCATTATAATGGATAGATTTCTTTCATCAGCCAGCTCAGTCACTTATCTGAGAGACATTTTAGTGATTTTCTTGTAAGATGACAAAAAAGCTAATTTAGGAAACTAAAAAGTCACATACACGCATACAGAAAAATTGGCAAAAGCTGCTCTCCTCCGTTTACAAACTACATGAGAAGCACTCACTCCTGGAACCAAGCTCTGGCTATCACTGTGCAGACACACAGATGCCAGAAAATCCATGGCCAAACCCAAAATCCAGTGATTAAATCGACTGTTCTGCTCTGGCTCCTCCATCTGACCATGCCTGCCAACAAGGGACACATTATGCTTGACATGGCAAGAAGAACATAAAACAGTGACCTCTGCATTCAATCACCTCCACCCACTTTTTCCTCCTCTTCCTTTCAAAGGCCTGCACACAGGAAGGAGCCAGGGTTTAGGGACAGCGATACCACTTGCAGAGCTTGCTTGAGGATCCTTCCAAAAATCACATATTGGTAATCAGAGCTGAGCAGCACAGCTTAAAGCAGATTTCAACTTAACAGGTCTTGAAAATGCTAATTGTGACAGGCAGAACACGGCCAAATTGCCTCCCCAAACCTAACTGTGACTGTATTTACTCCTTCAACTGCACTGTGAAACACTCTCATCTTGAATTCTTTCTTATCATACTGTAAAAGCGTAACTGCACAAAATAGCACATTCAGACTCTCTTACATCCACTGACTTACATGGATAACTGCTTCAGTTCTACAAACTACTTGATAAACATAAGTAAAAGTCTCTGCTGACCACTTAAGCTATGACTGAAATAAACCCTCTTCACCCTGCTACCCAGATACCATCTGAAAGAGTACCCTTGGTAAGAAGGCCAAAAACTGATGACATGGAAAGAAGAAGAGCAGCAGTTATGCCACAAAAAGAGCAGCGTTGAGTAAAATTAAATTCCTTGGTCTAGCAGAGCTTAGTATTTCCAGCATGTGTCATATCACCAGCAGCACATGTCTTACCATGGCGCTGCACTTGGGCCACCCAGCCCTGCCCAGGAACATGGGCTTCTGCATGCAGCACACATCTAAAGTACGTGCAGAAGAGTGGAGTGTCCTAAACATGTACATCATCACTCACTGGCTGGCCTTGTCCTGTGATTGTATGTGCTCAGATATGCACAATCCTCCTTCAGGTAAAAGCCACGACAGTCAATATACCAGTACATAAAAATGGAACTGTTGAAAGAGCATCAACTGACAGCACTGTGTTAAGGTACTTCAGAACTGACAATATCTGGCTGAGTAAGCTGAGGGACATACAACTGCTTTACTCCTCAGACTAATTGTACTTCCTACGTAGAAGGCTACAGGCGACTTATTTGGTGCAGAACAGCTTAACCCAACAAGGGCATCCCAAACCAAGTGAGAGCGTAAAAGGAAGACAAGGGGAGAAGCATAATTTACATTTTCTGCAGGAAACAGTAAATTTCCCATTCTTCTATCTGCTTAGAAAACATGGCATTCCTATTTACTGGGCAGCAAAAAGACAGATGATCCAGGCAGCTCCCAGGGAAAATATTCAGCATTGTTAAGTACTAGAAGGAGTTCTGGTGTATCTCTACACCATACTCCATTTATAGTAACACTGAAACTTAACCATTTAAGTTTCTTCAGTGGCAGGTCATGTTTTCTCCTCCTTGCAGCTGACCTCTAAAGGTTCTAGGCAGGTACTGGCAGTGTAGACCCATGAAGAGAGGTTAAGTCCCACCAGCCTCGGTGCTTCAAGATAAGACACTCTTCACCTCATAACCTGGCTGGAATGCTGCTGGGACACACACACTTGAGAAAGTGGTAAACAAACACGACAGAGGTGGTTACAGGAATTACTAACACAGACAGTAATCCCAGGATACGTAATTAAAACTACCACCATGCAAAGTTTAAATAACAAACACAGAATTCAGCTTCCTTTAATTTATTTGCAAAACTATTATAATGCCATTCTCTTAAATTTCTGGATTATTAAAAGCTCCCAAATAAAAAGAGTCACTTTTACCAGTGCGATACTGTGGTTTTATTAAAAATGTAAAAACACTATCAATAAAGAACTGTGAACAAAATATAACTGAGTCAAGAGGTTGGAGATGCTGCTTTCCAGAACGATGGTGGTTTCCAGATCTAGGTGCTCTTTGTCACCCAGCTAAATGACTTACTGTGTTACACGAAAGCTAAACTGATCAAAGGCTTTCTGCCTTTTAGCTGAAACAGGCAAAGCCCACAGGCAGACCTGACATCTATTTCAACAGTAAACCAAAGTCACAGCAAGGTCATAGCACAAAAAATTGTTAGATTGGGTGCTTTACCAATATTTCAACATCCTAAATGATACAACCATCTATTTTCATGCAATGGTAAAGAGACAAATAGGAAATTCAGTTTGTGAAAGCTCAAATTTGAGTAACTTCCTAAGTAGACAGAAAACATTTGCTACCCCCCCCTTTTTTGATAGTTTCTGTCAGTGGACAGTAATATAGACAGAAGGTGGTCTGAAACACCACCTTCTGCTCTGCCTGACACTTCACAGCTATGACCCTATGACATAAATTAAACTCTATGGACTATTGCTCCTGCACTATAGACTCAATGCCCCTTGTTGAGACGAGCACAGTCAACACGTTCTACAGCAAACATGCTTAAAACATTGATTCTGAGATGTTCGCTTGTAATGGGGTCATAATACAATGAAATCCAATAAATTGTAGTTTCTTTCATAAGGGTTTGAAGCAACAGTGCTACAAAGAGGTAAAAAAAAATGTTCCATTTATTTAAATTGGAGCCTATTTTTAGATATACTGAAAGCCTGCACTGTAGTTTGCTATAAACATGCTCCAAACACCTTTTCTCACATTATTCCCCTATGCTCCATGTGGAAAACTTCAGAGCATCAAGAAAATGAGCTTTCTGAAACAACTGTGAAATCTGATATCGCACTTTGCTTTCATTCCCATCTTATTTTTCCCAAAGTTCCCTACCTGAAAGGTAGCAGGCCCTCAGGAGAGAGGATATAAGTTCTGTATTTTTCAAATACAAACACAAAAGCAAATATAATCAAAATATTAGTAAAAGATGTACACACATGGGTGGCTCCCTTTGGAATGGGTTTGGAACGAAGTAGGGTGACTGTTCAGATGGCTGTACTGTGTGCAGGTCCTGCAAAGCTTAGTGCTGTGTTCCCTGACTGGATTCCTATCAGGAGCACACAAGTAGCCTCAAGATGGGAAGTTAGAAACATAACCCAAGGACAGTAACAAGCACAAGCATCTCAGCTACGGTATCTTCCCCATATGGCATGTGGCCAAGCAGCCAAACAGCAGAAATTGCAGCCACAGGGCAGGAGGAGATGGCATTGGAGACAAGCCTTCATCACCACATGCACACGGACACATGACTCGGAGCTGCTGCCACCTTCATTGTCACCAACATGATGCCTTCCCAAACCGAGGTGAAATGAGCAAATGCAATTTGGCCTAAGGAATGCCAGAAAACTGTTACCTGAGTGCAGCCTGTCTGAAATGGACTCACGGGCTCTAAGAACACAGAGCCCCTTCAACCAAGATGGGCAGAATATTGAAGACTTTAATCCACAGAGCGTCAGAACAATTCCAACCCATCTCCCACAAAGAATCCATTGTAAAGAACAACATCCCTTTGTCCTTCCAAATGGGCTCCAAAATCCCTTCCACAGAGGGAAAGCAAGAGAGCAGTAACAACTGTGCAGTCAAGCACTCTGAATCCAACAGCAAACTACACGAGCCATTCAGATGAAAACAAGATAGTCTTTTGATCATGCTATTTACATAGAAAATGAGGAGGATGTGTCAGCTTGCCAACTCGCTGCGTGCAGGGTTTTACTGTAACTGATGGCAGTAGGCTGAGATATGCCCCAGCCAGTAGAAGAGAATGAATTCAAGCTCATCCTAAGCACCACAAGGTTGGATGATATAGATCCTTCAGCCAACTAGCTTTGTATCATTCTGAGACACAACCCGAGAGCAGCCTTCAGATGTTGCTCACATGTAGTGTTTTAATAACCAAAAACTTGTAAGGGCTTCATCTTCTAGAAGAGCACAGAGAACAGTGTGGCTCCTGAGACGGAGGGGAAAGGATGCCACATGTAATTCCTCTAGGAGCATGGGTGCTGGTATAAGGAAATGTACATCAAAGTATCACCACTGTTGCCCAAAGTATTGTCTTTCCAAAACAAACAGGTACATGCCACCACTCAGGAAAAAGAGAAAACAAAACCTGTGCCTCTGACGTAGGAGTTTTAAGTGCAGGGTTCATGATGTGCGATTGAGGTAGGTGATTTTCTTGGGAAGACAACTGGCTGTGAAGAGATCCACAGAAAAATGTCAGGTAACCACAAAGTGCAAGAGCTTGAAAGCCCTTGTTCCACCAGAAGATTCAGTTGTGGAAAACTTGGTGCCAGAGAAGACTATTAATTCCTCCTCAAGAGGACTGAAGATAATGGATTTGAGTTAATGCTCCTATCTACTCCAACAGTCAGCCCTCCTACCCAGTGATCGAGATAGCCAGAGGTTGTCAGATTCAGAGATAAAAGGGAGCATCTAGCACCCCATGGTACTAAGGGATAGATGGAAGCACTAAGTCATAGCTGAACTGTTTATTTCACAAGAAGGAGATGCTTTATGGGGCCAAGCTGCAGGGTCACTTAAAATACATGTTCTGTCCAAGGGGAACAAGGCTGGAAAGCTAGAGAGAGGGACTGAGTTTGCTCCCAAGAAATGACATGCTGCCTGGATGGATAGCCTTTCTCCCAGTTTTCTGGGCACTGAGGGCAGGTTTTCCAGAACTCCTGGAAGAGCAAGGTACAAGCAGAAATTCACATTTCTGAACTTATCTTGACAGTCACGAGATTGGAACGGGTGAGCAGTACCAAAGGTACACTCCACTCTTCAGAGCCCTTTAATTAGGGGCTTGTCTTCCTCCCCCCTAGTCTTCAGCTGAATCTCCCCTTTTATTAACTTAACTCCAGGCTCCTTGTTTGTTCATTTCTAAGCTGCAGAAGCAACTCATTCCTTACCAAACACAGAACAGGCAGGGAAGTACAGATGGGTTGATAAAACCAAGGTAACAAAGAATGTCGGTTGTATGCCTGTGACCCACAGGATACCAGCTCCACACGATTCAATCTCTCACTACATTACTACAATATCACTCTTCAGTTAACTGTTTAATCCTTCCTCGTTTTACTTGAATGATGTACATGCTCAACATTTCTGCAGATCCCTACCTCCATCACACATTAAAGCTGTTCCACCCCATAATTAAGCAGGCACTCTATTAAATACCACTGTGAAGTTTTGAATGAAACCAAACAGTACCTCAGGGCAATGAGATACTGTGTTAATTAAAAAGGTTTGGAAGCACTGCTCTAGGTCAGAAATGGGTTATCAGCATGCCTGAGTGACATGACCACAATTGGACTGCTATTTAATTGAAGTTTCTTACCCCAGCTCATCTTCTGAAGAGAATATAAAATTAACTGCCAGCGCAAGTGGGCACATTCCTTTTATGCAACTCAACAGGCCTCAAATATAAAAGAACAGACCTGCAAAGGTCCTGAGGCTCAAATAGGGGAACTTACAACTCTTCCACCCTGCTATCCTTTGTAGGATCTCATTCCTTGTACCAGCTCACCAAGCTCAACTACTTCCACCAAAACCAGATTTCACCACCTCAACTTCAAACAGGTCCACTACAGATCAGAACTACAGTCACAACAGGATCTAGTCCAAAAGCTCCACGACTGCTGACCAAAGAGCATCTAGGTCACATATCTTCAAGTCAAGCACCAGAGTTTTTAATCTGCTAGGCTCATTAATTACAGCATTTTTTGCCCATCTCAAAACAAATAGGTAAAAACACTTTCTGTTCAACTAACAGAGCACAGTGAGATTTAGCAGCTACAGCAGTTTACTGAAGTCGAGGCACTCTGAACGCTGCTGTCTGCTTTATCCCTTATTTCTGTGAATTTAACTCACTCCAGCTCTTTTTTTCCCCTCTAACATTCACTACTGGAGGTAGGCTTCTGTGAGGACTAGGATTCTGCAGAGAGAATTTTATATATATATATATATATATATATATATACACACGCACACACATAATTACGTTACAATGAGTATTAAAATGTTTGTTGCCATACTCGCTTCTAAATGGACTCATTGAGAAACACTTGAAAACAAATAGGGTAGTGTTCAATTTACTGTACTACAAAGAAAACCTCAGTACATCCACAGACCAGCCAGTAAGGCAAGCATCAAGTACCTCAAAGCTGTCACTGTCTGAAAAATTAGGACTTTTAAGGATTGTTAAAGGAAGATAATTTTTGTTGGCAGTTGAGCTGAGTTAGAGACATTGATTTTATAACATTGACAAGGAAGCTTTTTGAAACTAGCCAAGAATCTGGAACCATCACCGCTAATGCTGGAATTCCTGGGTTTGACCCCTTTGGTAAATAACTAAGTATGGTGCCTACAGCAAGACAAGAGCAAAGTGTTCACCTCTTGTAACTGCAGCCACTGGTTTTAGAGGATTCAGCAGGAAAAGTGTGCACATCAGCAGTCTCCCAGCCCGCTCTAGGAGATTCCATTTACAGCAACCACGGAGAGACTGTGACAGCTCTCCGAGACGCCACAGCATGAAAAGTGAAGGGTGGGGGTTAAACAAGCAGCAATGCATGCCAGATGTCTGAGAAGGACATCTAAAAGATCCAGAGCACAAGGAAGCATATTAAGAAAAAAATCCCTTTCAATGCCATAAATATTTATACTAAATCCAAGAAACTGGCTGGGCTCAAACTTGTCCTGCATGAATCATGCAGCACTTCCCTCACCCCTTCTTCATTTAACGTGTTCTGTATAAAACCACCACAAAGGAGGTGCCATAGTTATGTCAACTTCTTTTTCTATATGCTCAGAGTACTTCTTGTAGAGCTCCTTTAGAATGGATTACTTTCCAAAACACATAAACACAACAACTAAATAGTCTTATTTTACTTGGCTAGCTCTCACATGGCATTTACTGGTCTTCCCAGATAATTTAGATTCATGGAAATAGTTTCCTTATGACTGGACAACTTTTATTTTCTTCATTTGGCCATTTCATCACAATTAGCAATGCATCACTGAGAAAACAGCTCCAACCAACTTAGCACGCTGCAGCCAAGAAACAATAGTTTTCTGAACGCTTCTGCTCTGAAAGCATCAAAAGCTGCTGATTTTACAGATATCTGAGTTTACTTTCAGAAGTGAGACATACTGAACATGAACAATAACAGAACTGTAAGTCACAATACCACCTCTAATGCCATTTGTAAAACAAGTCAATACTCATCCCCAAAAAGACAACAGTTATTCCAAAAGTTCCACTTAACAGCTTTGGTTTTCACTCTTCTTAAAGCAAAAGCTTGCTGGGTTATGGTTAAAATAAAACCTAATAAATATTTTGATATTGAGTTACATTCCCATAAAGCAGTGCCATTCTTGTCCTGGAAAAAAAAATAAACCAAAAGAAAGCCTCATCTACCAAATCTTTCTCACTCCTCACTACAACCTATTCCTGCATGCTAAAGGATAAATACCAAGCCTTGCAAACCAGGGAGATGTAACGCTCAGTGGTTTCCATGTCCGTCCTCTCCAAAGGGTTTCCATGAAAAACTACTGAGTTTCAAACACAACTGGTTCCAAACTTTTCATGGGAGAGCAAATATATTTCCTGGAACCTGCTAGCAACGTTTGGAAGAACAGGAGGAAAGTTCTACACTACAATGCCTGATTCTCACTGTTGACAAGGAACACTCTAAACTGACAAGGAGTGAAAAAGAACATGTCTTAAAATAATGAAAGATAGACTCTTGTAGCAGAGGCACATTTCTCACAAAGGCATACTTTCTTTCCTCCTCCTATGCCCCAAAAGCTGTAACAGTCCACTTTATCCCAGATATTATCTACCTACATCCATGTACACCACAGCGTGGATCATCCTTTCCTTCAATGACACAACGAGGGGTAGTGTCTCATTACATTATCAGAGGGAAAAGGTGAGCTGCACCATGCACTACTATGTGTAACAAGTTCTTGTTTCTAACACTAGCAACAATAAAGCTAAAAAGTGAAGAAAACCCAAAAGTGTTACTTTTAAAACTCTGCTACCAACCAGGGCTGGGAAACCGAGGCAAGGAAACATTCCACCCTCCTGCCACACTTTCGTCCCCCATTCTGCTATTGCTGCTCACCTGAGATTGACAGGACTTACATTCCTATTAAAACTAGGCACCTAAAGATCTCTGATGAACTCACCAACTACCTCACTGAAGTTTCTGGATGACTTACTCTCTGCCTAGAACCAATGCTGCGGTGATCCTAGGAACACTGTTACTTCACCCTCACTGAGGTTATACAAGAAAAAGCCGTTTGGAGCCCTGTCCTAACAACTAAAATGCTCCAAGCTTGCCCTACCTTACAATCACTGCCAAACTACTACGAATATTAAGAATAAAACTCTTTCAACTCCATCCACCCATAACATGAGGTTTACAAGTTGACAGAGATAAATCTAATTAAGAGCCCAACCGCCTGCTGGAAACCACCCTTGTGCTGGATGATCCATGGCCTCTCTTTCTGTCCTACCAAGGCTCCAAAGGTACTTGCTGGTCCTCGGAAGCGACATGTGCCATAACATCGACTGCTGGAGACAGGCAGGAGAATGCCTGCTCATTCTTAAAAAAAAAGCTGCTAGATGAAGCACCAAGGGCAATTAGAACTGCGGACTGTGGCACTCACAGCATACAGGCTACTGCACCCCCAGCCTTGGCACAGTGCTCACACTCCACATTCTAGCAGTGCTGCAGCGCACAGCCAGTTATCCCCCGAAGCACATGGCTTTTACCGAAACAGAAGGGAACAATGGCTCCGTGTGTCCAGCAACTGTTCCATGCTGATCTGTAAAGTAATTTTCAGGGAGATGCTACAAACTGCACGATGAAGGAAAAATTGGCTGGCTTTAAGAAACAAATTAAAACCAAAAGCACTCCTGACTCTTTAACACTGAAAAAGTATAATAGCATTTTTGTAAACACTCCCCCAGAACCTTGTCTTCATCACTACCTCATATGATTATCAGTGAAAAATTATAGGCTCTGTCCTGCTGGATTATTGTTCGTGTAAACAACTTCACTAAATTGCTTGGCACACCGTCTGCATGCAGCATGCTAAAACTCTGGAGTCTATTCATCCAACATCAAATATAAAGGCCCATCTGTATTAATCCTCAAGCAGAAATTAATAGACAACTATTTTCATGCAAAGCAGATATTTAAAAGGCAAGCCAAATACATATGGATGAACTTTTTCATTCATAATTTTAGATGCACACAATGAAGACTGTTGTTTAAGCTTTATTTTTTCCCCCCTAACAGTTCTCCATACAATGCAGTGCATTGTTCAAACTCCAGAGCAATTTAAGCTTTTTCAATGTCTCCTAAAATCCCTGGATTTATATCCAAAGAGACCTGGCACTGTAACAAATTTGACTTGTGAGTAACAAGTTACAGCCTTTAACCAAATTGCTCATTAACAGAGAATGGAACTTACTGCTACAAACCTCACTGGTGCTGCCTATCTTATCTATTGAAAGTTGTGGGATAACCCACTATTACATAGGGGATTTTAATTTCCTTGTTTGAGCTCTCAGTACAAATGCTCAACTAGCAGCAAGGGTGAGGAGAGCAACAGAACTCCAGGGGAAAAAAATGCTTAAGAATGACGTAAATCTATCTTGCCTTTGATGAATGAGGAAAATACACTGAATTTTGATGTCAGTAACTAAAGAGGATATTCCCAGCTTCATGCTCAGAGGAAATGAGCAAGAAAAGCCCAACTGTGAAGCTGGAGCTCTTTGTTTCTTCCTGTAGATAAAAGACACTGAAAAAGCAAACCCCACAGAACGTTCTATAAATGGGGAACATTATGTAGGTGCAACTTCATTTACATGACTTTGAACAGAAATTTTACACTGCATTACAAGTAAGAACACGTAATTCACCATGAAGGAGATTCTTATCCCATTTATTATTCCGCTAATTCTTTATAGAAGAATAGTGTTAAAGTAGATTTATATATTTAGAAACTAAACCAAACTCTGGAGCTAACAGGAGAAAGTGATGTTATAAAACCCAGACTGAAACACAAGGTCAGCAAAGAAAACTGGTGGAAACTATTCTTGAGAACTTAGGAAAACACATCATGTTTCATTAAAAAGCAAGCGAAGTTAACAGAATCTACTTCAGGCTCCTCGCTTTGTAGCGAACATCTCAACTGGCTTTTGAGGAAGATAGGCGTATATTCCAAATGCCTTGCAGTGTGCTAAGATGACAGCTATGCAAGCTCGGTGCTGAAGCCAACTAATGCTCCATTGTTACAGGAAGACAGTGAAGTAATTATGTAATATGCCACTAACTAATGTAAGCTGTCCTGAAAGCAAGAAGGGGTGGGTTTTCGATCAATCAATCTGGATCCAATTTTCTTCATTAAATAAAAAAACAGAAAGAAATCCAGCCTTCTCAGTCCAGAGAACTCTCTATAACTATTTCGTGTGCTCCAAGTCTCGTAACAGGCCTGGGGGATTTCTTAGCATCTTATTGCATTTCTTTATACCTTTCCCAGCACAGCAGTTCAGGCCTTGAGAATGTAGTAATAACACAAAGCATTTGAAAATGGGAGCGAGAGGAAGGAAGACAGAAATCTGCCTTCCAACATACAACCATCTGTACACTCCCACAGACAAACAACTAAATGGAACAGACCTTCTACTGGGAGACTGCACCTTCCCATACATATTCCATTGGAAATGAGGAGCCGAAACTTGCTAGACTGCCCCAGCACCAGGCAAACAGCAGGATCACCTGTGATTTGTTTTGTTTAACTGAGCCCTCCTGCATTACCTCACACACAAAGCTCTCCGAAAAAGAATATTAAGCTAAAGTTACGTGAGTTTCCATTGCAAAACAAGATGCAGATGTTCCACCTCTGAATACATGCCCAGATCAAGCACTTGTTATTCAATACAAAGGACTGGGAATGCCAGACCACAGACTGGTATGGAATGGTTCTGCTTCATGGCCTTTGCACCTTGGTGAGGCAGCAGCCTCCCAAGAGTTTTCTGATGCCTCTGAGCTCATTAGGGAGAAACCAACAATATGAAAGCACTACTGTTAAACTGGCCATTGTTGATAACTGGCAGCAAATGTTTAGTAGGAGGATATCAGATGTATTCATGCTAAAAATCAGCATCCAGATGACAAGTCGACAATTCTCCAATTATTTCTTCTTTTCTTTCTTACTGCACTAAGTATCTTACAATAAATTGCTTGAAATAGTTGATCACTGCCAATGCAACCGTCATTTTCCCACTGGCAAAGACTAAACATTCTCATTTGAATGATTTAAAATATTCCTTCACTGGAGAGGGAGACAAAACTCACATAGTCTTTTTTATGCAAATTGATGAAAAACCCACCATCTTGTTAACATTTTCCTCCAAAAGCATCAATCAGACTTGAGATTATCACAGGGCATCACCAGCAGCTCAAAACTACTAATGATACTAAGAAAACACTCAAAAGAACACCAATTATTAGCATGAAGCAAGCAACTCTAAGGAAAAGAAATTGATTTAATCTGTGATTCAAAGTTTTGGACACGCTTTCAGAAAGCCCTCTCACCTCATCTCTGGTTCTAATCCTTTTGCTGCCTGGGGCTCTTTATTACATGAGTGAGGAACTTGCCATCATATTACAGAATCACAGAACTGCTGAGCCTAGAAGACACCTCTGGAGATCATCTAGTCCAAACCTCCTGCTCAAAGCCAAGCCCAACTAGGACAGGTTGCTCAGGGCCGTGTCCAGTGAGGTTGGGAACACCTCCAAAGGTGGAGATTCTGGAACCTCTCTAGGCAACCTGTACCAGGGTTAGACTGACCTCACAGTGTTGAGGTAACTTCAACTAAGGTTGAAGGCAAACTTCAGTCAAGGTTCCATATTACAAGGCAGTCAGCTCCATCTGCAACATGCCATTATTTCTTAACAGCTAAGGAGAACTTCTAGATCAATTATTTCCACCACCTTCAACAAAAGGACACTCTTCTGTCCATAGAGCAGAAAAACAGCACTCTGTCAATAAAAGTTCCCATGCTCAATGGAGCATAATCATGAATGACACCACTTAGGAACAGAAAGAAGGCACAGCTGAGGTTTCTTGCACCTACTGGTCAAGGAAGACTCACCAAGGGCTGGCATTAACCCGGTAACCTGAAGCTTACACATAACAAATTGCCATCTGTAACTCTGCTGAGCACAAATTATATTCTTCTACTCCACGTTGAACCAAAGGGCTGCCAAATGCATGTGACGGAAAAACCTTTCCTACTTCTTACATACCAATACATCTCTCATCCGCAAGCTGCAGCTACAAATCCATGGCATACAATTCCAGTGGCTTGTGGCAGAGGTGAAAGATTAAAACCACTATAAACCTCTTAAGCTGAGGTGGCAGTTATCGCGATAAGCAAAAGCAAGTGTTTCGAGAGAATATCTAAAGAAAGAAGGAACCCATCTCATTTACTTCCCATGGCATATAGGCCCATAATTCTTTCCTCTGAAATTTCAAACCTATTTCCATATCATACAATGTATTTGTATCTTATCCTACATCTGTAAAAGTACTTTTCAGGAAGACATCTATTTCTAAGTAGTTCAAGTATGACCTTCAATAAATCCTAATTAATTGAGTTTGAAAGGGCACTTTGTTGTCAGGATAGTTACTACCACAGCAGTGTCTTTGAAAAGACAAGATCCATCACTGCTGACACAATTCACTTCTAAAATAAATACGACGGCGGAGGCATGGAAGATCTGTAGGCATCTCCAAAACACCCTTCAAGTTCAGTGCAGATGTTGCCAGTGTTTATACTTTTTAAGCCACTGGGATATAAACACCTCACTATAAACACCACTGAAGTTTTGCTTTTCTTTTCTTCATTTTGTGTGTGTTTATTTTAGTGTTAAAAATGTTAACTTCCAGAATAAGGAAAATAGCAACAGATGTTCAAGCTAAACAAAGACTGTTATAGTAGAGTGTATTCCTTAAGCTGCTCTTTTGCCTTTGAGCTATTAAAGCTAAGATCTGGTTAAGTAACAATTATTGGAAAAGAGGGTAGGGGAAAAAACAACTGGAAACAACCTTCCATAAATATTAGGCATAATTATAATGAACTGAGCAAATGAGCCAAAACTACAGTTTTTCTGCCTTAGTCAACAAAACACTCAGGAATATGTACCATGTAAACAGAATTTTATGCAAAACTTCAAGGTTTACATCAATAGTTGCCAGCTGCTTCCAAAGAAAACACTGGTTACTGCAGAGAGCCATGAAAAAGTTAAAGGATCCTGAAAGTTGTTTTTCCTCTTCCTCTCCCCCTTTTTTAACTAGTTTTCCTGTTGTAATGAAGAAAGCACAGGAGAAGAAAGAGCATGGAAATGGAACTCTATTGAATCACAGCTCTGCATTATTCAGTACTAATGGGCAAGCTCAATCTTCTGTAAAAGAGCTTTATTCAAGCAAATATATACATATTTGTGCAGGAAAGAAAAGGAAAAGAAGAGGAAAAATGGAACAGAGATGTTAACAGGGAGCCCCTGCACTTCCCGAAGAAAAGCTATGTGGCCGTGCTAGTTTAATGATGGAAAAGATGGTGTTTTCCAAAGGGAGGTTCAGCTCCCTGCCTTCGGGCCTAGGCTCTTTCTGAAGGGTGTGAACAGATAGCTCCCAATCCTATGCACACCCCTTCTTGTTTCTTCCCTGACAACTACAGCAAGTTTATTTTCCAGATGAATGCGGAAAGTGTTCCTGCTGAATCAGAAGAAAGATTTCTGCAATGCTTGTGTGTGGCTACAGCAAAAACAGCCCTACTGCCAAGCTGAATTAGCTCAATGGTGCCTTTCTTTCCAGTCAAAGCCAAGCCATAACCACTTCTTCAAACTGCACGTAGATAAAACTCCACTCGAGTAAGAGTTTCGCCCCATTACCTCAAGCAACTTCCAAGCAGGGCTGTGAATGCTAACAAGAGCAAGAACAAACCTTAGCTGAAGACAACATAAGTAGGATTCAGAGGGAAGAGCAGAAAACCTGCGTTTTCCAACTAGTTGTGTAATTCTTTCCCCGGGGAGAGGAGCGTGGGGCGGTTCTCGGGGGGGCGGACGAGGGGCGGCCTCTCGCCGGGGCTCTGCGAGGCGTGCGGGGAAGGAGAAGCCGAACAATGGGCGACTCTGTGCTGCCTCCGGCGCCTCGCCAGCCCCAAGGCCGGCCCGCGTGACCCGGCCGGGCCCCACCGCCGGGCCTCGGGGCCCCGCTGCGGGCAGGGTGACGGGGATTGACGCCGGGTAACTCTCGCACCCGCCTGACAAAGTACTCGTGGTGCAGCTACGGGCGCTGCCGCAAACCCCCTGCCTGCCGCAGCAGCAGCGCGGCCCGTTAAACCGGATCATGCCTGCGAGAAAACAGGACCCGACAGTAAAAATACTCTTTACAAACCCCTTCCCCCCAAAAACGGCAATTAAAAAGACCTAAATCCCTTTCTCTAAACCAAGCTTTAGCAGCACAGACCGCGAGGTGCCCCCGACCGACCGCGGCTCCTTTTCTCCAGAGCAGAAATCGCGCTCACGAACAGGACCCGCACCGACAAAAGGCGCTCCGCGGCGCGGAACCATTACCTTCGTAGCACAGAATGCCGATGTTGTTGTTCATCTTGTCCAAGTACTGGTAGTTCAACAGGTCCATCTTCATCAACAGCATTTATCGTGCTGGCAGAACGGACCAGCGCGCTCGCTGCCGCCGCGGCTCGGGGAGGGGGCTGCCGGGACGCGCCCGGCTTCCAGCGGTACCAGCGCGGGGCGCAGCCTCCCGCGGACTCGGCACGGGGGGTGAGGTGAGGGAGGGGAGCGCGGAGGGGTTACAGCGCACACACGGTCCCTGCCGAGCTCCGGGGAACTAACACGGTCTGCGCGCTTCCATAGGGAACGTGCTGCGGCGGCAGCGGGAGCGCGGGGAGGAGAGGCCTGGGAGGGCGCCGAGGACAAAGGCGCGGT
>JAOEHY010039808.1:0-52093 GCA_025447955.1 Psilopsiagon aurifrons | reverse complement strand
AGGATGATCATGGGACTGGAGCACCTCCTGTATGAAGATAGGATGAGAAAGTTGGGTCTGTTCAGCCTGGAGAAGAGGAGGCTGCGTGGAGACTTCACAGCAGCTTTCCAGTGGGGGTCTATAGGGATGCTGGGGAGGGACTCTTCATTAGGGACTGTACTGATAGGACAAGGGGCAATGGGTTAAAACTTCAACAGAGGAAGTTTAGACTGGATATAAGGAAGAAGTTCTTTGAGGGTGGTGAGGCACTGGAATGGGTTGCCCAGGGAAGTTGTCAATTCTCCATCCCCAGCAGTGATCAAGGCGAGGTTGAACAGAGCTTTGGGTGATATGGTTTAGTGTGAAGTGTCCCTTCCCATGGCAGGGGGGGTAGAACTAGATGATCTTAAGGTCCTTTCCAACCCTAACTATTCTATGATTCTATTCTATACAGTTATGTGTGTATGGGTACACTGCAAGCAAAATTCAGTTCCCACAGAGCTATACAGCAACAGGCAAAACCCATGTTTTGAGTAGAATCATGCTGTGCTTCTCAACACACCAGTCAAATTGCATGGCATGCAACTAGTATGATCATTGTGGTTTACGAGAAACTTCCAACAGAGAAAAATATCGCGGAATATACTGAAGCTCAAATTTTTGCCTCAGACTTTCAAACAACATTAACCAATGCCTCCTCCTCAAAAAAAAAAAAAAAAAGAAAAAAAGTCTATACACCCAGGGGTGTTGATATTCTTATAACCTGAGTTTGAAGAGAGTTTATCAAAAGGTCAGCAAATTTTCATTCCTTCTACAGCATTTTCCCCAATTTCCAAGATTGTATTTCAGAGTTGTATTCTGACTGCATGCAGGTGCAATTCCAGTTGCTGTCAGGGAATCCAGGGCTCATGGGCCATGCTCATCAGCCCCTTTCCCCAATAGTCCTGTGAAGGACACAACAGTAATCCCTCTCCAGCATAGAGAGTGAACATCCCTCCACAAACCCGCATACTGAAAGCTTGCTTCTTCCTTATGGTAGAATGGTTATCTCACACTTACATATTCTCCCAGGAATTATCTTTAAAGGACCCAGGACTTAGGGTCAGTCACCCAGTAGCCTACTTCATCCTTAAAGCGCAGCCTGCTTGGTTACATACTTGCTGGGGCTTTTAAAATACATCATACTATCCAAATATACAGTGACAATTCCAGAACCATTTGGAAACCCAATTATCATTTTCTGCTAAATGAGTTCTTCTCCCGAAGGGCTCTCCAGAGAAGCCAACGCTTTACTGCACTAAGCTACCTATCAGAAAGCTGAAGCTCAGACTAGCTCAATTCCTGAAAGGCAGCTGCAGTTTCAGGTGGTGTGAAATGGCAAATAAAAGAGAAGATTATGAAATAGAATTAAATGCAGCATCCTCAGGAGGCCTGGATATAGAAAGGGTAAAATTCCACTCACCTTAATCCTGCATATTATCCTGTTCAACTGAATGGGCCTAGCTGCCTGAATAAATATGGCAGGATTTGGTCTCATATGCTTACTGCTTCTCTGTTCAAACAATATAAAATGCACAGTTTGGACCCATTAATAATGTTGCAGTTTGTTAGCATTCTTATGTCATCAGAGATGGATTGGATTAACATGGGTATACTAAATTACAGTGAAAGAAGCTTACAGAAGAGAAAAGGATGGTAAGTGGTTCACAAAGGTGTGCTCAGAAAGCTCCTGAAATTAGGAAAACATGCATAGCATCATCAAGTGAAAATACAGGAAGCAGAAGCTACTGACTGCTTAAGAAGTCCCAGATAAACTCTCGTCCTATTTCAACTGATCATGCTTTAATTTCACAACTAAAATAATTTAAAATCAATTTCAATAAAATACCTACAGTAGAAGCAGAAGTCAATACTCATCCCACCAATTATCAAGTGAATGTAAACAACCACTGGACTCCAAAAAGGGCAGATTAGGTGTATGTAAATATATGGGTTAAGACCGAGACTGCAGATAGCATATATAAGACCTTGTTGATGTTCAGAACATTCTTTAAACACAGCATCTCAGGTTTCTCTCTTTATGCCTAGAAATAGACAACTTAATCTGCATGTTTATTGACCTGACACTGAACATGGCAGTATCTTCCTTCTACAGCTTTCCCTGTACATTTGTCCTTCAGCTAGCAGGTGATTAAATGCTCAAAACAAGGTCTCAATTCTCATCTGCTTTCTACCTCTGAACATCCAACCCAACAACTCAGAAAACTGTACAGCTTCCTACTGGCTTTATTCAACCTTCAGTTATACACTCAAGTTTGCATCAACGGTGTGCAAACCCTGCCAGATCTAAGCAGCAAGATAAACAACTCTGCAGAGTACATACCAGTGGTGCAAACCGGTAGTGTCAGGCCTGTGAGAAGCTTGCACTACATGTCCTAGTTCAAATTGCACACAATGGAGGTGTAGTAGAGCCCATAAAATTGTATCTGTAGAGGAACGATACCACAAGCAGCCAGGCAACAACTGCAAGCACTTCCAGCTGTGTCAGCCAGTCATCTGTCCATCACTTCATGTTCCCATTGCTCGCCAGCCACAGCTAGTCAGCCTAGGACTGCCTACACTGTTTGGGAAGGAAGCACAATAGGAAGATCCTCTCTAGGCACCAAAGTCACAAAAAGTTCCACACAAGGAACTAGCAGGATACAGCTCAAGAATGGCTCATACAAAGCTATAGAAACTCCATCAGGTTTCCAATTTACAATTTAAAAAATTATTTATGAAGAGTCTAGTACCATATACAACCCTTTTCTGCACAAAGACATTGATAAATGTTCATGAATTAGGTTTCATAGCACACAAAAGGGGAGTATTACTCTTCCCTTGTAAAGATAAGGGAAAGAACATACAGAGCAGTTAAACAACTCTCAGGTTCATATGAGAAGTTTGGAAACTCAGAAACAGCTTCAGAGCTGAGACTTCCAAGTGAATTTCAGGTGTCTCCGTTATACAACTCAGAGTGGCTTAAGACAGCAACTGTAAGGTCCACACATGTTTGATATCAGGCTACTCAAAAGTGTCCACAATCAGGTAACTATTGCTACTCATGACCTTGGCAAAACTGAGTCCATACTCTCGACTCCTGCTGCAGTCTTCAGTGCTGCAAAACACTGTCCTACCAAGATATGGTGGGAGCTAATTGAAGACTGTAACTTCTCCTTAGCCACCCAAAACCTAAAGCTCCATGTTGATTAAGCACTGTTTTGTTTTCTAATCTGTTCAAAGGAGCTTAAATAGGTTATTTTTAGACTAGAAATTTGGGATAAGTCCTGGGTTTTGTAGAATAAGTATGCTCCAAGAAATACTTTCAGTCAAAAAGAGATGATTACAACAGTTTCTATAAATATAAATTGTTTGACAAAGACAGACATTACAGTTTGTTCTAGTTTTCACTGAAATTAAGCCAGCAAATCTCTCATGCCAGTACTATAACAATAATCGTGCTGATAGTGTTATTTCAGTTTACCAGTGACAAAATCCAAAATGCTACAAATTAGATCAAGCATCAAATAAAATTAAGCAGAAGATAAGCAATGCTAAAGGAAATGAATACTAATAAAAATGAAATGTTTACATTTCTTTTCTGTGTTCAGATACAAGCTCAACATATATGAGCAATCTTATGTTGAACTATAGCTTTATTTCCCCCTTTGCTGTCTCCCTTTATTTTTTAGCCTTTTTTTTTTTTTTTTAAATTTAAAGGCAGACTTTGCATACAAGAATATTACGAGAGCACATTTTGCTTGTAAGGCTATTCGTTTTAGGACAGGGGAAGGCAAACAGGGCTCAAACCAATGAAGAGCTTTAAAGAAAGGCAAATCAATTAAAAATGCCAGAGGGCAGACATTGCTTAGAAAGAGAAGAGACTTTGACAAATTTCAAATAGCTATGCCATTGTGAACTACAAGGTTTATAATGGCAAACAAAAATAAGTTGCATTCATACCCACAAATATTCACGGGAGAGTAAGGCATCTGATACATCATGGATAATATAGATCTATGCTTTCACAGGCTGAGTAAACAAGCCGCATGACTGAGTCAGTGTTTGGTGGGTACTTTGAAGATGAAAAGCAATGTATAAAATGCAAGGTGTTATTCTTAATACACCCAAGGCAGCCAGCCTTCAAATTCAGCTGCTGAATTATTAGTCTTATTGATCTAGCATTGCATTTATTGTTTGCACCACAAACCCCATTAGTTTTCAGTAGAAGGCAGGCACTGAAAAGACAATATTCATAAAAAGATTTGTATTTGTGAGTTCAAAAAACTGTGTTCCAATTTTGGCAACTCACTAGGAATAAGAACCAACACTGCCATTGCTGAATGTATCCTTTGACTGTAACTATAATTTAAAAGCATTGTCTGATGTAATTTCTTTTTTTTTTTTTTTCACACAGTGATTCCAGGCCAATTATTTATCCCCCCCTTTCTCCCCCCCTTAAGAATAGTGTTTTGAAGTCAGCCAAAGAAACATGTTTTATTTAAGGACTATATTCCTAGAGCAATGGAATGGATTCTTTGGAGACCTAAAGGTTGCAGAGCACTTCATTAGTTCCACATAATGAAAGAATGGTGCAATTGAAGGAGGTCTCTAAGGGAGAATGGTGTGAAAATTAGAGACCCGTCTGCTCACTTGAAAAAAAAAAAAATTAAAAAAAAAAGAAAAAAAGAAAAAAACTTTGAGAACAAGGAAAAAAGGAAAAAGGGAAGAAAAAAAAATAAAAATGAGAAAAGGAAAAAGAAAAAAAAAATAGATTTTCTAAATAAAACACACTGTCTCCATTCAGTCCACAGAGAAAGGGTGCCTACTCAATCCTCTTACCGTTGACAATATAATAAAACCAGAGGAACTTTTTTGAAGTAGATCTGCACATTCCACATTTGGATTGAGGGGCAATGGACTGTTTAAATTGCTATTTACATTTCCAGCTGTTTTACCAGTGATTTGCCCAACTTAATAGCTCTTTAAGCTTTTAAACAAGAAAATAGCTATTCTCACGACTCAAAGAAGAAACCATGGTTATTTCAGACTGCCTCTATTGTAAAAGGCTTAGACTCCTCTGTCTTTATAGATGCCCTTCCCTTTATAGTACTTCCCTTTTCCATCTCCTCCTACTTTCTAAATCTTCTTCAATGTTTTTAGTTCACTTTTTACATTATATACTTTTAGCAACGTAACACATCTTTGCCAATACTCCTGAATCAAAAAAAATGTTTGCAGGCAGCCACCAAGTTTCCCAAGAGAGACTTAAGTTAGCAAGAAAATTAGACTTGCATGTATAATCTTCTGCTAGTTACTGGGGACTTAGCCAATGTTAAGCAAATGCTCTACAACTGTTAAAAAATGTGTATTTGTTTATCCACTTTCTTCTGGGGATGTGTTAAAAAAATCCTAGAAATGTGTACAGCCATAACATAAACTCTATTTGCTGCTTATTTTTCAGGCAAAGTAGAAGAGGAGGGCAAAGGGGCAGTCCACAGATAAGAATGAGACTAAGATGAAAGGTTAAAAAGGGGAGGGGGGATATTTCATAGTCACTCTATAAACCACTGCAATTATTTTGTTATAATTTGAACCCATTAGCTTGTTTAACCTGGTGCTAATAAACTGTATAATCACAAAGAAGAAATTGAAAACCAAACCCCACCTCCTGTTTTTTCCCTGATCAAAGCTCCAATGTTTTCCTTTTATTAACTCTAAATGTTCAGTGTTTACAGATGATTGCAACACTAGTCAGTGGAGCAAACAATCAAATACAAACCTTGCAGGAAGTGGTAGCAGCAGCTCTGATTACAATGCTTGAAATTAATACAGTTCACTAAAGGATAGTGTATTAATGATTGCAAAAATGTAAGCTCTTTGCTTTTAAGATTGTACCCTAACTTAAGTATTTTTAGAGAAAGGAATTGCAACTGGTATAACGCTAACCAGCTGTGATTTTGTTTTAAAGGTAACACTTCATATTTAACAGTCAATATAACCTAAACTAAAATCCCCATTTTTTTTTCAAGGCTTGTAAAAGGTAGTTTATTATCCCCAAACTGCCATATTGGCTGCTGCTGAGCAAATGTTTGTCCTGGTGTCACACACTGGCACGTCACTGACAACGTAAGTTCACCAAGCAAGATGGCACCAAGAATCAACATATATTTGAAGTACTGGGGTTATAAGACAATTGGCTTGTAACTGGAATATTTGTTCCCTTCAAAAAGAAAGGGGAAAAAAACTCCACACCTGAGTCACTGAATGGTGCTAGAGAAAGCAGATTTAAGGGTACATCAGGTGCTATTATTCCTGGCAAAGAAAAAAAAAAGATTCTCAAACAGCACAAACCCCAAGGTCCAGTAGGAGGTAGAAGAAGCTAGAAAAACATCCAAAAATTCTAAGTAAAACTAGACTTTGTACTTTGTTAGTGAAGAGAAATTCCATTGACTTCTAGCACTCTGCAGGAGGCTTGAAAACCAGCAGCATTCAGCAGAGGTTTGTTCGGAAAAACTTACTTGGATCTTGAAAATTCTGAGGCAGCTCTGCTGTTCATGCCCAAAAGAAAATAAATATACAGGCGTGTGTGTGTGTGTGTGTGTGTGTGTGTGAGATTCTGTAAACCCCTAATGTGACAAATCCAGCCCTGCTCAGGAACCCTGGTGAAAAAAAGCGCACTGTCTAAATACATGGTATAAGAACACATGAAAATTCTGAAATAATGGTTTGAAAGGAAATTCTTTAGAGCAGGCATTCATCTTGCAGCACTCAGTTCTGAGAAACTTGAAGCTTTCCCACCCTACGCAAGACAGATTTTCGGTTATACATAAGATAACTCCTGTTTCTACCATGTTTCTGTTAGCATTCTGTAGCAGTAAGAAAGGAAGACTGCAAATCAGATCTTGTTCTATGCCAAATTGTTGCCCTATGAATTTAGAGTACATTAAGTATATTCCCTTACCTAGCCTTGTTTTCAACAACTAGAAAAAGCATCAAGATCAGGCTTCATGGAGGTTCCTAACAGAGCAAGAGGAGGAAAGCTAATGTGTATAAGGTGAAAAGAATTAGCTTATGGTGAAAAGCCTATTAATAGCCAAACATGTGCAGTAGAGTAGCCACAGGAAGTCACACTTTGAGTAAGAAAATGCTTGAAAGTAGAACTTTCCAGCACTGAACAAGATTAACAGCAGATGCACTCCTGTGAGCAGCTCTACTAAAAATAATTGTTTACAATAATGAAAATAGGCACAAACACAGCCGCAGGATCAGGACCCATTCTGAGCTGCAGGAGCCCTGTATTTGAAAATGCATTTGTATTAAATTAGTGTGACTATTTTGTCATAAAGATGGAAGCTTTACTGCCAAGGAAATCATAGTAAAAGGCAAATGACTCAATGCAAGGGCTCTGCAGCACAGAACAGTTGCACATTTTATGCAGCATTCAGCTGCCACAGACACCAGAGCTCAGTAATGCCTCCTGGCAAATCTTATTAGGCTTCTTCCTGCTCCATTAAATTCAATGGAGCTTGAAAAGAAGGATCAAATCTACCTTCTGATGCCTGATGATGCAGATCCCCAGGTACAAGTCTTTATACTTACCTTTTTACTCACACAGGTAAGACTCAGCCCAGAGATTACAATTTCTCTAAGAATCTGCATAATACAGATACCTCTTGGTTCCCACAAGGTAGAAATAAATCTGACACAAGCATGTTGTAAATATGGATTAACGCAAACTTAGATGCCGAAAAGGCTCAGCAACCCTGAAAGCAAGCATGAGACTAGTATGTTATCTTCACATCTGATTTCCAGTTTCACAGTCTGCCTTTGCCACTCCAAAAAAACCCCACCAACCAAAACTGCCAAGAACCACCAGAGGCTCTACCTTCTTGATATCCCAGTAGGGCTGCCTTGCAACCTCCTGCAGCCAGCTCCTCTGAGCATTTCCACCTGCATGTTACTATGCAGGGTGTGGTTGGCACCACTCACCTCTCCTTCTGCATACTCTCCCTGGTGTGACTGGGCTTACCTACCTGCAGCCCCTTTTTCCATCAGAGTGCCTTAAAGTGACTGGGATGGGGGTGAAGATGCCTATGCTGGCTATGCAAATGCAGCACCAGAAGCTCTAAGAAATTACTGATTATTTACTGTAGGTATTTCCATCTCGGAATTGTCTTCCCCAAGTGACGTTATATGCACAGAAAGGAATTTACAACTCCAAAAATTGTGTTGCAAACAGAAAAGTTTAGAAACAAAAGATTTACTTTAATCTTTATTGTAGGTTGCTACATTTCCAAAGCCTCCCAGGCACTGGGGGATTGTCTGTAGATGAGGCGTTGTTTGGTGAGATACACTCAGCGCCAATACTCTCAGGCTGCAAGAGATGCTCTGAGGTCTGAGCACATAAGCAAACCATTTCCCCTGGGTACTGGAGAGAGGGCCAGGCCATTGTGAGATTCACCAGGGAGGAGTGGGTCTCTGGGCATGGCCAATTTCCAGTGCTTCAGATGAACTAAGCAAACACGAGCCCAGAGCACATCTGGCTAATTGTATAGTGGGAGAAAAATATCTTTCTTGACCCCAGTGGTTACCCAGCTAAACCCCTGAAGCAGAAGCTTTTATTATAACCATTATCTTTATGCAAATGATAATCATGCTGAGGACCTATTCTGCCTGTCACATATGAAGGAAAGAGCTGAATGAATGATACATTCTGGACAGATTCCTTGACCGGAAGGGACCATTCAAGCCAAAGCCAGTTTGAAAGAATATGTTTTAGGAAGATAACCAAACTGCCTCTTAAAGAGTCCAAGTGATGTCAATCATGCCGCCCCCTTCATCTATTGTTGTAATGTTCAGTTACCCTCCCTACTAGGGCACTATCTGAAATCAATGTAAAATTTATCTAGCATGAGCTCTTCCTCATCAAAGCAGTTTCTGCAAGCCTGAAAAGTAGTGATAAACTGCTTGGTGGCATTGCTTTGTTAACATGCCCACTGATGGCAGTTTTAAAAAGAGCTCTGCTAGCCCTGAACTGCCCTATTTCAGGCTTCCATGGGATTAATAAGGTGTCTGGGAAATTCTCTCTCAGATGCCAAAAGTTCTGCAAGAGAACTGGGCAAAGCCATGGTTTGTTTTCTTGGATGGAAAAACCAGACAGACATACCAGAAGCAAAGAAGCAAAATGAAAATGACTCCAGTTTACAAGCTATGGCAAGAGCATACATAGCTGCAAGGCAAAGTCTTTTATCCCTACTCACACCTCTGTCCATTCCAATAATGGCCACACACAAAAGGACTGCTTGATCTCAACCTACCAAAACAGACCCTGGAGAAAGCACAAGCAAGGAGAGAAAAAACAATTAGTGCAACAGTAAGTGTGATCCTGAGACAGCAGGATGTTTCACACAGCCATTGCCACAGACTCAGTGTGACAGCTCAGAGCTCTGAGTGCTAGAATGGCTCAAACCATTAATCTAATTGCAATGGATAAACTGTGTATCCTTGCCAGCTGAAGATACTGCAACCCAAGCATAGCAGAGGCCATCTTAGTCCATGTCTTCTTGTTCTAGAAATGTCCAAGACAACAGAGAAGAGCAATCATCTGGCATTATGGAGAAAACAGCTCCTTGGCAGCTCTGGGCTGTGCTCAATCAATAGTTGGAAAATACTATTTGGTTGAACATTGAGTAGTAGCAGGTGCACCTACTATGCAGTTATTAAAATGCCTGTTCCCCCAATTGATCCCTTACAAAGATACTCCTTGGCCTACAGATGTACCAGTTTTCAAAAGCTCTGTCACTTAAAGCGTCTCTTATCTGGCTCTGTTGCTGCCACCACTGCAGTCACACGAGCATGTGTACCTATGTTAGGTTAATCCCTCTGCTTCCTGCGGAACATGCTTTATTTTTGCTGGGCGGCACATGCATGAATGTCTGTGTCTGGTGCCCTTCTGAACTCATTGGCCTGTGACCTTTACTCACTTCAGATTGAACAGGTAAAGTCTTTGCTGTTCACACAGCCACCTTTCACCTGCTGCCTTATGGGGTGCGCATCCTTTCAACTGCAAATAACAGCCCCATAGCTAACAAAGAATTGACTGAAAACTGTTTCTATTCCTGCTTCCTTGCTTCTGTCTGACTCATGTGTTGCAGTCAGTCTAAGTACAGTACACAGAAGCTGAAAAATATTTTAGTCCCTGAGGTCAGGAGTGCAGTAAAATTTATTTGTGTTCCTTGACAGTAGCCCACCCAACATTACTGCTGAAAGCCCTATGCTGAGAGTCCAAAATATGAGCATATGCAGAAACAGCCTCCTCTAATCCTTTTTAGGAAGCTCAGAGATGGGAAGACTTAGCTGAATAAAGCTGCCAGGCAAAGTGAAGACTTCAGACTGAATAATCTGAAGACTTCACCCTGAACAGTATCATTTGGTGTGATTTTGCTGAGTTTCTTATTTAGAGCATGAACTTCAGCCACTGAAGATACACAATATATGTCTTCATGAACAGCTTAAGTGTCTTCAAAAGCTCTATGCCTTAACATACGTTGTGCTGGTATGTGGAAGTCTTTCACAATTTGATTCATAGACTGTAAGTTCTGATAATTTGTAAATATGTAAAAATGTTCAAAAAATATGTAGACATATAAAAATCCTCAAGAGTAGAGCCCTGGAATGCTCCATTATACGAATGCAAATATAGCCAGGGCTCTGGTTCTCTCTGCAGGGACAAATCCTACATTTGCTGCATTCAAAGAACCTCAGCCTCAGAAGCCAAATTTACATAACCAAACTGTTCCACTAGCTGCACAGGGGGGAAGAAGCATGACAAGCCGTGAGACATAGGTGCAGCCTTGGGAGGTTGAACACCAGAAGGAATGTCAGGGCTTGCAGAGCACATCTGTGTAGATGTTGCCGCATCCTGATACATGTGTGCTATGGTTCCTTGGACCAATTGGCAGGAAAGTTTGTTCTCTGCCAGAATCTCTCTTAGTAGAGTCACTACAGCACATTTCCAAGGCTGAACAGCTTCTCTGGGGTCTGGTATTAACATTTTGGCAGACAGTCCTTTATGCTGTTTGTGAGCACTTCTGTTCTGAGGCTGGTATATATATGTGGTATATATTGCACTGAGACTAAATTTCTCATCGCTACTTTCCCTTCTGGTGGGAAGTCAACATATGCTATTGCTCAGCAAAGGATAACGTTACATTGTAGTTCCCTCATTTAAAACAATAACAACTGTCTCCTGCACAGAAAACTAATAGGCCCTGTCCCCAGATGGTGTAAATTAGCATGGCACCACTCATGTCTGATTTATAACAACTGAAGATCCAGCCTTCCCAATATACCACATGATTAAGCATGCACTTTACTAGCCTGAAAATGTCTTAAGGGCCATGTAATTGTGTGGTAATGAACTAAACTTTTAATTAAGTTCTCATTTTGAATTAGAATCAATAAGTCAATAAATAGCCTTCACTTGATTTAGATGATAAATATGCCAGCTGAGGCTGCACTCTATGTCCTCCCTACTTTTCAGGCTCTCCTTTCTTCTCCATATGCCAGAATCTAATGAAGGAGCTTTGAAGTATGGTCCTAATATATTATTGTCACACATGGTGATAATACTGGTAGAGTTAGGAGATAGCCAGGTTTCTATTATAAATCCAGTTCCCAAGGTTTTATAGCATGTGTGTTTCAAACTGCAGTCAGCAAAGTTGTTTTTACAAGGAGCTGTCAGCCCCAGCTTGAATTTTTGTCAAAATAGAATTAAAAATGGATTTGATTGATTCAATCTGTCAATTTTTCAGGAATTCTGAAGCTATTTTTGTTAACCTCCAGCATAACATGCCTTAGATTTGAAAAATGCAGTTTCATAGCAAGCTTTTAAACATGACTAATTACTGATTTTTCTTGGGAGGAGAGAAAGGGCAAATGGGTTTGTATGGTGGCAATGTCTCTTATATTTTAAGACTGGACAAGACCTTTCTGACCATTCAGTCTGACCCTTTGAATAGCTAGGTCACAGAATTTCACCCAGTAATTAACACATCTGCCCCAGTAACTTCCAGGTTGAATTACGGCAGATCTTTAGAAAGCTATTACTTCTCACTGTAGGGAATGTCACAGGCAAACTATATAATCCAGTACTTCGAATGGCACAGCAGAAGTTATCACTTGTGACTTCTACTCTTCACTCTGATTCTGACTCACTGTGTGGTCTTAGGAAAGTAACTTAATTTTTCTGAGTTCTCTATTTTTCCATCTTCTGCAATGAGGAAAATAATATTTAAAAGCCTCAGAGAGGGGGTGGTGAGATGTAACAAATTATTTGAGGAATGCTTTGAACTATTCAGATAAAAGATGCTTTTCTGTAAAAGTAAAGAAAGCCAGTACAATGTATTCAAATTTGAAAAATGATTACTTTTCAGAATGTGCTCTTTCTCTGCATTTGTGTCAAGTTAACAGCTACTGCAGAACAAATCTGGTTAGGTGAAAGACTGAATTCCATAGTCCCTTGTGTTGAATACATTAGAAAGAAATAGTTTCAAAGTTGGTTTGGATATTTTCACTCCACTTGCAATATTTTTTTGCTAATAGAATGGGTGGTTTTTGTTACGACCAGATTTTGTATTCATTTCCACTGGACAAAGCATGTTTCAGTAGGACGCTCTTAGGGTCACAAAAACTGCCCCTTTTTGACTGTTCAAACAACTGGTAAAAACTGGGTTCTGGAGAGCAATTGTTACTTCTGTGAAATTAATAGGGCAGTTTATATTCTAGACTTTCGCTGTGACTGGACACTGAAAAAATAGAGTTTCATCAAGACCATGATAATACTGCTTGGCACTGGCATGAAGAAAAATTCAGACCACTATTCCTTAAAAAATGTCAGTATCAACTGGAATATCCAGGACCTTTTCAAGAGACTTTTACAATTAAGTTCCAATAATAATCCTTACCATTTAGTGGCTCTATTTGCCCTGCTAAACACATCTGCTTCCAAAAGTGATCCTTGGCACTTAGGCTACTGACACAGAATGACCTGAACACACACTGGGTATCCTGCTGCTCCAAACTGGCATGTCTGTGTCCCTCAGAGATGATGATGATGATGAAGATGATGATGATAGAAGGCTCAGGGGGGAGTTACTGCTCTCAGAGTTGTTACTGCTCTCTACAACTGCCTGAAAGGAGGATGGAGTAAGAAAGTGGTTGGTGATAGTAACAAGTGACAGGTGATAGGACAAAAGGCCTCAAGCTGCACCAGGGGAGGTTTAGATTAGGTATTAGGAAAAATTTCTCCACCAAAAGGGTGATCAGGTATTGAACAGGCTGAGCGGGGAAGTGGTGGAATCACCGATCCTGGAAGCACTAAAGAACTACATAGACGTGACCCTTAATGACATGGTTTAGTGGTGGACTTGGAAATCCAGACGTAAAGGTTGGACTTGATAATCTTAAAGGTCTTTCCCAACCTCGCTGATTCTATGATTATTATTGTTTTATATCTCAGCTTTATCGTTCAAAGTGTCCAAAAAACAAGGGAGAAGTAGGACAGTGAGGTGGGTAAGGTCCACACTGATTAGCCAAGCAGAACTACCTACTTGGCCCACTGGAAGAACACATCACAATGAAAACCTCAGAGGTATGTGCTGGGGACATCAACTCTGCCCACCTCAGCTCCTGGCCCTTCACTGCTCACCAGGACATTTTCTATGCAAGAGACTACAGCTGGAGCATAATGACTCCAGGAGCCGTGTCCCAGTGGAGAATACAGAAGAGAGATGACGAATACACTGAAGCAGTTATTGCTGCAGTGTGGTCAACCACTACTATATACAGTGGATTTCTTCCAAGACAGAAAGTGTAGGGGAGATTCTCCCAAAATAACGGTAAAACTTCAGACCTACAGAAGTGGTACGTTTGCCTCAATGTGGCTATGTAGCTGAGCTTGTTTTCCAAGGTCTCTACAGCTAGGTGCTTTAGAAATACAATGTCTACGGTAAAAACCTGTGTTCTTTGCCTCTGTGTTTTTCCAGATCAGTTGAATTAGAAATTCAACACCAGTTTTAAGTCCTCAAAGCCTATGTAGGACTCAAGAGAAATTTGTGTGATGTTTTGGTAAGCCTCTGAATCTTGGTAATGGAGAAGAACACTAGCCTGAAATCTAAGCCCAGGGACATACTCTAACCTCCCGAAGTCAAAAGTAGTGACCAGTCTCTGCCCTATCTGGGTGGACTGAGCTAACACTACAGAGAAATAGTGGACCAGACTGTGAAGTAGCCCTGACAGCCTGATACAGCTCTACTAACGTCAGCCTTCAACAGTAGAAACTCTGATTCTTCATCTACAACCAGGAGAGAAAACTGAAGAGAAAAAGGTGTTTAAATTTTACTCCAACTGGAAATTCTTTAGCAAATACAAGAAATGGTTAGCTTTCTAATTGCATTCACTAGCGCTTCAATCCCTACAGCAGTTCTGCCTGACAACAGCTTTAGGGGTATGGAGGGGCAGGGTGAAAGCTGTTAGTAACTATTCTGAGAGTTAAAATAAGCACAAATAGCTTTACAGGGCTACTGTGACCAGTATCTCCATGAAGGACATAATGGTGCATCTTGGTTCTGCCTGGAACTTGCTGGAAAAAATCTCTGGGCAGCAGGAGCTAGATGAAAAATGTGATTTTTTTTTTACAGTTGAAGATCAGGTCTTCAGCAAAATCTAAGTTCTTGCAGGAATGATGTGCTTGCTGCAATCATTTCCCATTTCTACCAGAAAACCCCAAAGCTGAAACCTTTTAAGTAAATGTCTAAAAAAGTGGGGTTTCAATGGTATTCAGTCATTTGCTGGGTACTGACAATGTCCACAGAAGATAAAAAAACTAAATCAGACACTCACCCTCCAGGCTGAATTTGTGTTTGCTTTCTCCTCTCCACACCCCAGCCACCACCATCTCTGTTGTTCTCTGTCCCACTGCTGTCAAGGGCAGAGTAACAACTTCAGCAGTAGTTTATAAGGTGCTCTGTCTGGAAAAAAATATCTGGAGGAAAACAGATTCTCTTCTTCTTAGGAAAAAGAGAAGATCTGCCCTCAAAAAGTACTGAAAACTGAATAACCAATGAGAACGGAATCAAACATCAGAGGTAGCACGAGACCTGCTATGCAGGTATTTGCCACAACCCCCCCAATATCTTTTTCACAGCACTTGCTTATTGCATAATATTTATTTCACTGCAATGCTTGCTTTGCATATTGAAATTATATCTGCCTGGTGAGAATAACTAGCTTCTCTGCACAGGTGCTGACCTGGCTGGAGAGGAGCATCCCTGGTTCAGAAGCTGGGCTGGCATAGCTTTGAGTTCTGTGAAGTTTACATTGCCTCAAGGTGGTAATTATTTCACACGTTTGTACCAAACTCAGCAGGGCTGGTTTTGTTTGGCCTTGCTAGCTTCAACTACACAAAATTAACAGATAATATGGTTTTGTTCACACACAGTTTCAATGTCTTTCTGAAGGTTAAATGTGGTTGTTATTACCAGGGACCAAAAAAAAGAGTCAGGAAAGGGCTTCTAAAAAGGGCACATTACCAATGAAAACTTCTTCAGCTGGGGAAAGTTTAGATTCAGGACAATGCTAAACACAGGATTATACAGCCTGCATACTCTGACTTCAGCAACCACTTGGATACAATATACGAAATTCTTTCCCAATTTATAGTATTACAGGGGGGTTGTACTCAGAAGTGAATTTAACATGCTAACACTGTTCAGTGCAAAATGCATACAAGCACAAGTAAGCATTGTGAAAGCACTTACAGTTTCATTTCCCAGAATGTATTCCTGTCCCTTTGGGCATCAGTGGTGTCCAGAAGTACATTGGTACAGAGCTGGTCAGCAAAGGCTACAAGGATAAAAATACAGAGGAAGAAGAACCTGAAGATGTTCTTTCAAGTGAGCAACACTATTCTGTCACAACTACGTTCAAATGTCTCCAGTCCAAAGTAGTTCTGAGCGTAAAAATTACCAGAATCACCTTATCTGTGAGATGAAGCTCACATTTGTCACTGATAAATCAAAAGTATATATTGCCATGTTATATTCCTTCATTGCTGGCTCAGTATTGGGCCAACATCATTTCCCCTTAGAGTCACACAGTTTGTGAACAGGGTGATACAGACTGTAGTGTTGGGAGAGGGCTCTGAAAACAAAAAAAGAATGAGAACCAAAGTTTCAGTTTCCTGATCTACCTCTTAAGTCCACAGCTGCCAGCTGCCAGATGTATGCTACTTCAGAGTATGCCAAGAAAAACCCCTTATACATGTTCTGATACAGGGGATGATAGTGGCCTTCCTGGAGCCCCCTCTTTCACTGTTGGCAGACATAGGGGTCCTGCAAACATCAGCTTAAGCAGCTTTTGCTCCCACTGCCAGGAACTGAGGTTAGTCAATAGCTTTTGTGCAGGCAGAACCACGCTATTAATCACACATTTGTCTAGGCAGGGAAGCACCATACTTACAGGTCACAGCTTGGAAAACTGAATTTTACTCTCTTCTGGGTTACAAATATGGGGTTTATTGTTGCTATCCTCATTCCAATAGCCTTCATATTGAAACTAGTGTGGTAAGGAGACCATCCCATGTATTATACCTAAATGTGAGGTGCAAGGAGATTTAGATCACAGTAAGATTCTTCGCTATGATGTGTCACATTAACCAATACACAGAAACCATATCCAAACAAACTGCTGGCTAGCAGCTTCTATTGATGGGATTTTTACTTTTTATGTATCCAGGCTTGTGGGTAGGTGTCCTCCACACCTTTGCACTAATGCTAGTCCCCTTAAAATGCGAAATAGCTCCTTTTCTCATTTACCAATGTGCAGCAGCTGGAGACCAGAAATAAGTGGGAATCTTCAGGGCAGCCATGCGGGACTAGATACGAAGAAATACAGGAAGGTAACTGGACAGCTAAAAAAATGTGGTAGCACAGACAAAATTAGATTGATACTCAACAGTATTTATTCCACTGTGACAGTGCTACTAATCTCAACAGAATTAAAAACTCCAGAGCATTTTGTCAATGATGCATGGCAAGGATTTTTTTATACTGATAGAGTCAGCTTTCCACCAGCATAAACCACCCATGTAGACAAGCCCACTGTAAACACATAGGGTGTTTACAGCAGTTAGCCTGTCATGCAGATTAAGTCTGAACTGGAGCAGCCAATCGTTTTGATCTCCTGGCAGCATGCAGGGCAGATGGAATATTAATCTTCTGAAATATCATGCCATGCAATTTATAATAATCAGGGGACTGATGAGAAAAATCCAGACTGATATTATGGAAAATGGGCCATTTAATAATCTATGTTGGCAGACTTAGAAAAATGGGTAAGAGATTCCAAATATATTTGAAGATTTTGAAGGCACCAAGGAAATAATACATTTAATTCAATGAAAGTCTGGTCTAGAATTGCCTCATTTGCAGCCAGCTTGACATTTGTTGAAATTTTTGGTGCCAGTACAACTAAATCACTTTCTCAGGGTAATTAAAACAGTAACATATTATTGAATGAGACATCCAGTGTCTGACTAAACTTCTTGTCTCAAAACCACTGACATAAAACATTTTAGCATAATGGGACATGAGAATTCAGTAGTGACACTTGAATGCAGAGACTAGTCAGGACTCTACCTCTCAAGAAGTTCTACCATTCCAGGCTGGGTCTTCTTGTATTATTGGATGTGACACCTGCTATGCTCTGACAATTTCAAAATTACACTTTCATAATGTCCTTGTTTCATCTTGGTTTGTATATTATTTTATCATTAGTATTATTTCCCCTACCTTTTCTGTCCTATTAAACTGTCTCTATTTCAACCCGTAAGTTTCACCTTTTTCCAGTTCTCTCCCCCATCCCTCTTGGGGAAATGAGTGAGTAGCTCTCTGGTACTTTGTTCCTGGCTGCACTTAAACCATAACAGTCTTTTATTCTGGTGCCCAACATGGGTCATGAAGGATTGAGATAACGACAGATCTGAGCAGGGAGTGTTGAAACACATTTGTTATAAGCTTTCACTGTATTGGTTTAATAGTTCTTGGTCATAATGTTGATTTATTTGCTCTCAGAATTGTTGCATGTGTTCTCAGAGTTGTGTTATGCAGCACCTTACTTGCTGTAAATGTCCCCTGTTGTGCTGTTTACCATCTCTGAGGACTGGGTTAAAGTTATAATTTTTCTATACTGGCATATAATACGATAAGTTACTGGTCGTGAGACTAATCTGGTATTTGTACTCAGCATTGCCATTATCTCTGTACTTTTGGAACCATCTACTGGAAAATCTTAATAAGTACACCCTTCACCTTTTCTCCTTGAAGAGCCAATCTACGTGGGAGACAATGGAGGACACCTTTCCCTACTCCCTCACCTTTCCCTTCTCCCTCACCTTTCCCTTCTCCAGGTGAGTTAAAATAGCTCTTCAGAATTTTGAATACCCTTGGGATGTACAAACCAGCATGTTCCTATTGCTATGTATTCTGAATGTGCTTCAGGTCTTGTTTAAGTTTAAACAACTGTCTTAAGGACAACACCCAGAGATCTGTCCTGAGGCTGGATAATTATGAGTGGCAGGGTGCATAGGATAGTATGGGCAAGTATGTAGAAGAGTGAGCACCTCCAGTGCTTTGGAACTTCACCCTGAACAAGTGCAGAATCCTGAAACACTAGTAAAATATTTGGAAGAAGTGTTCTGACACTCTGGCAATCCTAGAGAGACACAGATCACTGTAATGTGCTGGGACCTGGACCATGCCTACCAGCCCTGTTCAACACTATCCAGTACCCTCATGGGAAAGAGAAGATCTCTGGATCTGATGACAAAATGACAGGCACTGCAGCTTCTTCAATACCGGCAGCAGGCACTGCAGCTGAACCAGAGCACCAACTCCTGCCAGTATCAGTTGCCCCTATACAGAAGAAGAAATACTGGATTTAAAAGCCTTTTTAGTAAATCCTACTAGGAAGGGGAAGAAGGAAGAAGTGGAGAAGACATCCAGAAGCTGATGCATCAGTCAGCAGGTGGTGAGCAAGCGCACTGTGCCTCACTTGTTTTGCATTTTCTTTTATAATTATTATCCCTTTCTTTTCTGTCTTATTAAACTGGTTTTGTCTCAACCCATGAGTTTTACCTGCTTTCCAGTTCTTTCCCCCATCCCTCTGGTGGGAAGTGAGCAAATGGTTGTGTTGTGTTTAGTTGCCTGCCATGCTAAACTACAACAAAAAAACTTCAATTCAGTGTTAGGGTTTCTTTTGTTTTGTTCTTTTTTTTTTTCTCATCTGGACCACTATTGGCACACTGTGATGTCTCTGTCCAGAATGGAATCTTGTTAGCTACATTACAAATCACATCACCAGGAATGCAGATGGCCTGTGGGTGCACCTCACTTTCTACATGCTGCAGCTCCTTATGGAGTGGCTGACTGCAAGGCTGAACTGTACCACAATACTAAACCACCAAACTAACATTTATGAACTTATTTGTCTTCCTAGACAAATGGGTATAACCCAACTTCATGTTTCCACTGACGGAATGCATCCTCCAACTGGACATCCTAAAGGAATGACACAGGTCTTATTCAACAGTAAATGCCGTAAAAATCTCACTAACAGTAAGAAAGCAGACACAGCCCACAGCTAATAAAGGCTAAGAGGTTAACATCTAATGCAAGCACAAAGACAAATGGCATATTCCTCTCACTCATTCAAGGCAATGGAGAAAAATATCTTGTCAATTCAGGCTGCCAGTGCTCTGCACAAACTGCCCATGAACTGACATCCTAATATGACTAGCTGGTGCTGTACAGAACAGTGACTGCACAGAACAATTTGCCTGGTTTTCCATGATGCAGTGCTTTCACATTCATTTCCCAGTGAAAATCACCAGTGAAATTGAAAGACAAATCAGTATCAGTAAAGAAAGTACAGAGCCTGTGAAGTGCAACATCCGGGCTACTCAGTGTTTCAGGTGAAAGGAATACACTGAATAAAGATTAAAAAATAACTGATAGAAGAACAAAGATTACAAGGAATAATACAGACCATCTTGTTTGCTAAAAGTGAAGCACTCCTGACAGAGGATGGACGGATGGATTTGCTTTTACTCAGAAACACCATCCAATTCTTGAAATGCCAAGAGAAAAAAAACATTCAAGAAGTACAAATGTGGTCTACTGTCAAACAAAAGAAGTAATGAAATGACAGATTTCAGTGGAAAGGCACATCCTTCATTTGGTCTGAAGATTGTGCCACACAGCTACACACAAAGCAGTCCCTAAAACTTTGTGGGTGGCAATACAAAGGAGGCTGTCATGGTTAGACCCTCTGGATATATTACACCATTATGGTACAATTCTGTTTATTAAGTCAACCTTTCATTCTTTGCTTTAAAATATCTACAAATGTCTTCCTTTTCCCTCTTCCATTCCCCTCCACTTCACTTGTACAGATGGCTTATTTGAATAGGTCTAACCCAGGCTATCACAGCAGCATACCAAGGCTGAAACTCAGCTCTTTCTTGCCATGGTGAAGCAGCACATTGCGTGGCTGCAGCGCTTGTCCACTCCCTACCAAGGGGTGATGTATTTCACTCCTGCTGGCTTCTAGCTGCTTCCATGCAAAGAAAACAGAGTTTAGTGGGTGCATTGCCCATGTTTTCTCATAGTGTCTGCCCCTAGGATTGCTTCTGTCAATGGCAGGAGGCTGTCAAAGAACTCCAGAACTACTGCCTTAACAGGAAGCCACCTGAGCAAAAGACCACCATATAGAAGCAACTGCCCCCACTATAGGGGTGACAGTGATGAGAGAGGCTGACTAGCTGCACAGAGGAATTCAAACTGTTTGTCCTACAATAATTGAAGCCCTTTAGACATACTCTGCTATATGTAAGAGCAGTGACACTTTTCTCTGACCTGTCTTCTTGCATGCTCCCAGGTACTAGTCATAATATCAGTTCACATCATAAAGCATTCCACAGAGGCATCATTCACAACCTTTCAAAATACAGTGATTAAAGTCACTGACAGTGAGATTTTTCTCTCTTGGAATGTTTCTGCTGTCACACAGAGCTCATCAGAGGTTTGTACAGTTTTTTGTCTTAATTCTCACAGGAAAATGAAACACTGAAACAGGATAACAGAATGACACTGATTGCAGTTTGCTGCTAAACTGCTGCAGTGAGTTACTGCCCAATAATCAGAGCTCCAAAACCCATGCTTTTTATACTTTTCTGTGCTTCACTAGCACTGGTATAGTATTGAATCCTGCTCCAACAGTAATGCAGAGGTGATACTTATTTGCAAGACTGCTTTCTAGCTATTCAGACAAGATGTGCTGGTTAAAAAAGTACATCTCAAACATTGTCTTAGAAAGTGAGCAAAGGAATCATCAAAATGCATATCACCATCTGGACTGAGTCAGGATTATTTCTGGTTTGTATAACTTGCCAGAGATATGCTGGGTTATAAACATAATTGAACACAAATTGGCTATCCTAAGAAAGGCAAGGAAAAAAGCGAACACTTCAGACACATGTGCTCCTATACTCCTGATCTTTATGCTGCCAATATAAATACAAGTAATTAAAGCAGAAGCAGATATGGCTGTAATTAGCAGTTCCAGATATTTGAGATCAATAGAGAAACAATGGCTGTAATTAGCAGTTCCAGATATTTGAGATCAATAGAGAAACAAAGAATGTTTAATACAACTTTAGCTAATTGGTGTGCCCAGAACTCATGCCTTTCTCTAAGTACAGTAATTCTCTTGGTAGTTGCCTAGGCCTCATATACCCTGGGTTGATCCATACATAAAATTGAGATATAATGGAATTGCAGAATAATACTCAAAAACCTACCTGGTGTTTTCTCATTCTGCTAACATTTGACAGCTGTGTGTCAGCCTCAGGAGACCATTAAGTCCTTTTGGAGTAAGGCATGGTACATGACAGTGAATTACTTGGGGCTCAGCTGCAGAGCTGTGGCATCTTCCTGGTTTCAGAAGGGATACAATAGTTCCACCTGAGTTGGGGATATGACACTTTCAGGATGAAATCACATTTTGTATCTGTCTCTCTTCATTTTTTTAGGAAAAAATGATACTTTTGGAAAAAGAGAACATAGTAAATGATAGGGAACACTCCAAAAGGCAAAGGCCAAAACTATTAAGTACGTGACTGGTCTGCAGTTTTTTTCTGCTGAACTTAAAGCCATGCATTGACTGCCATTATCTTTCCCTTCCACCCACCCAGAAAGAGCAGTTGTTATACCAAGTTAGCAGAATAGACAAACCTTTGTACCTCAGTACGGCAGTCTCATCCTGATCTTTAACTAGGAAGGGCAGTCTCATTTAAACACTGGGCAGTCTTAAGGCAGTCTCAAGGAGGCAACATACAAAACCACAGTCAGCTAACAGCAGGAATTGAGAAAGACCTTCAGGTAAGAACCGCACAAACATTTTGCCACTTTGGCTGGCTTCTTCTTAAGACTATCAACAGAAGTTCCAGTGCATGTAGCCTTGGTTCTGCAGCCAGAAGCTGGTTTACTGTCCTAGTGATGCTGCAGTCAGGACAGATTTCACTTCTATACTGTGTTGTCTTCATGAAGTTAATAAGGTATTTTTTCATTGGCTATTTGAAAACCACTGTTCTTATGAATAATGTGGTGCACTTTGTATTAATTTAACCCAGTTTAAGCTACAGGTATTAAAATGCTAGGAAATTGCCTTGAACAATTAATTAATTAAGAAGTGTCGTTCAGCTGAATACAAATATAGTATTGGCCTCAATCTCTGAAAGTTACCTCCAGTATCAAACTCACAAAAAATGCAGGCTAGTATAAAGAAAGCAGCAGAGCACAGCAGTAAATCTGCAAAGCTATTAGTCTTCTAGATGGCTGTTACAAATACAGCAGAACCTTACAGATCTACATACTCTCAGACGTAAGAAGTCATACCTTTCATTCAGAGGAGTGCTTTACAACTGTTAATTAAACTTCATGGTACTGCAGGGAGTCAGTAAAATGCTAATGCCAGCTTTGCAGATGTGTAAATTAGTCCATTTATCACTTAATATTTGAACATACTTGATCACATCCAGGGGAAACTGAACTGGAATCTTTGTATTGATTTGCCTATGCTAGAAGATATAGTACCTCCAGAGACTTAGAGAAGGAACCTTCCATTATAAGATGAAATTAATTGGAATGGTAAAGACTCTTTAATGTTTCACCTTTCCCCAATGAAATTTAAAATAAATATTCTCCCTCTACTGTGTCTAATACTTCAGGAAAAAAAAATATACAAGTTTAGGAAGGTATGAAATAAGGTACTGTTTCTCTATTTTATTTGTCTACTAAATGTTTTCAAGAGTACTTTTCCTGTAGAGTTAATTAGAAATAAGCCTGGTTAAATCGCCAACCCTTTTTTCATGTCAGCCCATTCCTAGATGCAAGGAAATAACACTAGTCCACAACATACGACTGTCATTTCCAAGGATCGGATGAGAAGTAAGTGAATTCTTGATTTTTGGAGTATTTAGAAAACCTCAAGTCCATTTACTCTGGATGACAAATTTAACTAACATTGGAAGCTTTCGAAAGACGACACACATCAAAAGAATAGATGGAATAAAATATTTGGTGTTGTGCAGCCTCAGTGGCACACTGGGTAAAGGGTAATTTAAGATGTCTGGCCGCTGAAGTCAATAGAAACTTGAAAGGACCGGTGGTATCACTAGCATATGGCACACTTCAGAAGTGTTAAGGAAGGCCAGATCTTGCAATTTAGAGGGCAGGAAAGCAGCTGAAGCTGAGCGGTCCTAAGGCTTTCAGATCTCTGCCCACTTCCCATCTGTTTCAAAAATCAGGACCGATCAGAAAATACGTTGCAGAATAATCACGTAACTGATCACACAAAATTACATGGTTCCTCCCCATTGAGCTGTATCCTATTTTGGTTGTAAAACCTTTGGGAAAACATAGCAGATGCTGAACAGGTAACTGAAAGGGACAGTGAAAAGAGCTGGCAAAGCTGTAGAAGCCTGAATATGATTGCTACTAACATTACAGTTGTACAATTTACTGAGCCAGGGTAATCAGATCTCATGTTCCGGGCAGAAAGCTGAGTCCTGCACCACCTAAAGTGATTCTTACCTCAGTTCTCTTCAGCCTTAGTTAGTCATGCTTTGGCTAGGTAAACTTAGCCCACTTCCTTTGAAGCACCATGTCCTGACAGCTGTTAGGAACAGGATATCTGACCTGATAGTTTATAGCAAATCCTAAATTCCTGGAAAGGCCTCCTTTGAGCCTACTCTTTGGTATTTCCTTTCCTATGGAAATGGGTAGAACTGTCAGCCTCCTTGGAAACTGCAATTTATCTAGGGTGAGTAGCTCATTGCCATAACAAAGATGCAGACAAAATTGTTTTTTCTTCTCAGCACATCTACTACTCAAACATCCTGGTCAAGCCACACACACAGCAGGTTCAGCTTTGAGCTTGAAGCCAGAAAGTGCTTCAAGGCTGTGCTCTTGACCCTGGTGCCTACTATAAAGTGCTGCGCTAAATGAGTATCTGACATGCACCCGGGATTTACTCACTGGAAGGATCCCAAAGTGTTTTTCATGCTATATATAGGAATCACTTCATCTTCCATCAAAATGTGATTACATCTGAAGAGAAAGAGAGAACACGTAACAGAAACACTGCAGCAATGATGTGAAAAATAAACTGGCTAACTTTAAGGGCAGATGAATTTTAATCACTTGAGCCTAATCAGAGCCTTTAAATCCCACTTATTTAATAGAAGATGTCACAAAAATATTCAGCAGTGCCCTACTGTTGGATTCTTTGGCTCCCCATTACTGTTGAAACACAGTGGTCCTGTGCAGCAGTTCTGATGTACAATTGTCCTTTAATCGTAATACCATTACTTTAAATTTAATGGGGAGCACCAGTAGGACTTGCCATGGTGGCACCAAGTCCAAACACTGAAGATGAGGCAGCACAGAAGGAAACGCTGATAATAAATTACTCGACGAGATATCCCTGTAGTTCTGGTCCTTCACAGGCACTAATGCATTCATCCTCACCACAGTACTGAGAAGATAATCAGCGACACAGAGGAGAAACCAAAGGCTCAGGAAGACTCACATCCCGCATACCCAGCAGCTGTTCTTCAGGTTAGACCACAGTGTCATAGCCTTGCCAAAGCTTCTAGGCAGAGGCTAAGGACTGGCCCCTCTCTCCTTGGGTACTGGACAAACCCCAGCAGGGTTTGGGGTTTCAATTGCTCAGGTCTAAAGCACTCTCAGGGTCATGCAGTAGGACTTGACAAAGTGCAGTTTGGTGGCCTCACTTCTGTCTGCTGCTGTGGGAATGACGTATGTTCTAGGACCTCTTCCTTACTGCTGCTAGGCTGTGCCTAATCTTTGAGTTGCTGTTTCCCATCTGTCTCAGAGCTGGAACTCTCCTTTGGCTCTTTCCTAATACCACACATTCCATCTCACCTTGGCACATCCAACTCTTCCCTTCAGCTCAGCATAACAACTCACATTAGGAATGAAGCACCTCCAAAGCAGCAAGAATGATGCTCATGTTGGAGAAGGAAGCCAGTGGCTCACCAGAGCTTTACACCATCAATGGCTTTGAATTGCTGTCATTCATCTTCCACCTATAATCATGTTTCACAGGCACTACACAGCTCTGGCAATCAGTTCTGGAGCTTTTCACCCTGAGGTTACAAGCTCACCATCTCCCTCAGTTAAGACTGCAAACCATTCTTTGGTGCTTTCATTGACTTAGGGCTGTTCATTGCAGGTCAGTTCTCTCTCCCCCCTTCACCAGAAAAAAAGTAATTTTTAATAGAACAGCATTGTTTGGGTGCAACAAGAGTGGGCTACTACCAAGGAACAGACCAGGAGAGTGGGCAGTGACCTCACCAACCAGGCACAGTGCCCCAGAACCAGGCACAGGCAAGCAGAGAAGGATGGTGACAAGAAGGAGTCCTGCCCAGCAAGCATCAAGCAAGGCAACAAGGCAGGTCCAAGGTCAAGTTAGGAAATCAAGCAACACAGGAACAGCACCACAGACAGGCAAGCCAGCAGCATAGCTCAGCTGGGACTATAGGCCCAGACTAAATGGGAAGAGGGTGTGGTGGGGGCTCCAGCAGAGGCCAGCCAGGGCCACTTAGGTGCACGGTATCACCCCGGAGTGACCATGCCTATTGGCATACTCAGGGCCCTGACAGGCATTTTGGTTGAATGCTTCCCAAAGAATTGTGCTTTTATAGAAAAAATTTAAAAGTTTTTCACACAGATCAATTTGGGAATTGTAGAGTTCAAAAGCATAAAAAGAAAATCTCTGTGTGTGATAAAAATGAACTATAATATTTGAGGCTTTTACTTTCAGTAGAATTTTATGAGGACAGAAAAACATAAAATATTCTTTTTTGTCTTTCCCAAGCAGATGGAAGTTGTGCAAAGCAAATTAGCACTGTGTTGGATAGAAATGACCATGAAGAGAGCATGGCCTTTCTTTCCTATTTCCAGAAGATTAGATGTTAAGTCAGTCAATGTGTGAGTATAGTCTAAAACTCCCAGTCTTACCAGGACTGTAAGATTTGTAAGATTCACTTAACTTACTCAAGTGAGAGGAGTATTTTTTGCAAATACACGGTGTTGCAATAGAGCTGAGAAAGCTGACTTGGAATTCCTCCTGTGAAATGAACTTCAGAAGCAGACTAATCCCTATTTCAGAACAGTATGAAAGAAATATATGCTGCTTCTAGCAATGAGAGATCTCTTCTGTAGATAAAGCTAACAGTTATAAATGATGAATTCGCCTGCATTTAAAAAAAATCCAAAGAAAGTGAAAATCTGTCTTTTCCTGAAGGATACATTTACATTCAGCTGCTTCTGACTGAAGTAAATACATAGTTTAAATCTTCCTGGCTTGTGCATTCTGCTTCATTTATAGCATTTCTGATTTTTACTGATTTCCTAGCAAGCTACTCTAAGGATATGGGCAGTCCAGGAAAGTTACATGTCGTTTTTGCAAGACCCAGCTTTCATGGGCATGTGGGCATGTGAAAAATCTCGACTTGCATTTAGAAAGAGAGAAAAAGCAAAAAAGAAGTCTTCAGCCCTTGTGGTTGCATAGAAACATTCTGAAAATATGGATCATAAATTCTCACAAGTCAGAAGATAAACAAAAAGAACCTTATGTTTATTACTTTAAAAATTTCATTATTTTTAAGCCAATCATATAATTTGAGGGGTGGGGTGGGTGCCTGCTCCATGATATTTGAATGCCTGGTTGGGAAATGCTAAACTTTATAGTATTACTATTTCCTACCTATTTTATATTTATAGTATTGAGGTCTAAAATTCCAAGTTTCAGCAGAGTAGAATGTTTTCTGCTCCTGAAGTGATAAATCCCCGAAAATAATGGAAATAATGATAGAATTTTAACTATACTGTCTCAAATGAGACACTGTGATTTTTGGTTTCCAATTAAATGCATATTTCCTTCAAAATTAGCCCTTATGTAACTTGTAAATCATTCTGGGGGCAGCTCAGAGGGAAATAGAGAGAATGTTGATCTTGGCAAGAAAACCAGAATTTTCATCTGAACTTAAAATTCTTAAAACCTCTTATCCAAGCAATATATATACACCGGGTAAAAGAGCTCTTTAAAAAGAAAAATCATCAGCCAGTTTAAACTTGCAGACAAACTGACAGGTATTTTGCTGCCTCCCTGTGGAGACTGGGATGCCTTATCTACAATTCCTTTTGAAACCAGAATAAAGTGCAAGAGCATTTTTAGTTGAAGCCAATTTGCTAGAGTATTTCTAATTACCTGTGTGGTTCATAAGCACAAACAATGCACTGGAGCAATGCAGATGAATGCTGAAGGATGCTGAAGTACTCACTGCTCAGCCCACAGGAGGAAATGCCATTAAAGGTACACTTGTGCTGGAGGCTGCACAGTCCCTGAGCTCTGTATCTGCTGTTGGACTAGTGGCTAGGGCTGCATTTTGGGCGAGCAAGGAACTACCGTGACATTCTGCTACACATTCCCACTTAGTTACTGATAAACTAAAGAAGAACAAAAAATAGTTTTCTACTGGTTTAGCCCCAAATCTGCCTTCTGGAGAGTTAGAGAAGGTAGGGAAGCAGTAAACTGGCAGACAAATAACTCTGACCCTTCATTAAGTGAGGAAGACAACATTCATTTTACAGAATACAGTAGCATAAACAAGAGGCTCTGGAGAAGCCTTTTGTGATGTGTGTTGTTGCACTGCAGCAACCAGACACAGAGCAACCACAGAAGATGGGGCACCAGCTGCACTTCTTGGCTAGCATCAGAGGAGATATGAGCCACTGTTGACTCAACAAGCACTGCTTGCCAGAATAAGGTCATGTGAGCAGGTCAGCACTGCCCAGTCTGCCCTTCTTTAGGAGTGGAAGGCCTGATCATATCTTTGTTATTCCTCTTCTCATATTTCTACTTCCCAAATTTCTTCAGCAACCCACATTCCCACTAGTGTGTGACCCAGGTGCAATGGAGCCTTCACTGGCATTTATGCTGGGGAAGAAAGAAGAGGTGGTGATCACATTTTACCTCATATGAGCCACCTGGGTGAGCCAACCCATCCTCTGGAGGTGCACTGCTCCTTACTTAAAAATTGAATTACCACCAGTGGGGATCTTCCCCTACTAATGATAAAAGAAACTCAGGGAGCTTCTGGATTTGTGCGCCTGAAATTATAGGGGATTAATAGCAACAGGCTAAGCAAGAATTGGGAGCACAACCTACCAACTCACTAACCATACCCAGGACAACATACCACTGACTGTATTAGCTTCTTCATGGTGCTTTTTCCCAGGAAGCATGATAAGGCAAGCCCATGGGAGTGCAGGTCCGCTGGGGAATGATGCTGTTTATTCTCTGCAAGTGGATGTTCTGCTGTCCAGGCACAGGCCAGCGTAGACTATGAGATTATTGCCTCAGACTCTTCTGCGTCTTCCAACAGATCTTGATGAAGCCACCAAAACTGCAGAAGGCCACAATCTATGTTCTGCCAATGGCTAATGAAATATCACTAAGAATAAGTATTTCCAGCAATAATTTCCCACAGAAATTTACTGTCACATCTTCCTCATAGGGCTTTAAGTATATGAGGGCACACGTAGTCCATAGAGTAGTAATGCAGAGAAGGACACCACCCAGCTTGAAAACTGCTTAAGGAGATTATCAGAGCAATCCACCTGCAGAAGTAGCTTGATCTTCAAGTATTTGCAATGTGTTGTTTTATTATCATTAAATGTTGCAGCAGGCTGAAAAAATAACAACTCCTAAAAATATGAGATTGCCTTTTTGTCACAAAAAGCCTCAATCTGCACTTAACTCTGTGTTATATCTCAGACCGTGCTGATGTGCAAACACTAATTTTGGTTTGCTCCTCCATTTTCCTGATCATTTCTTATTCCTGTGAGGGTGGCGCTTGTTCTGTCTAGGTTGGCTACATGCCTAGGGCTGGCCTGGACAGTCCTGGAACAGAGGCTTTAGCTGGCTCCTAATTACAGAAAGAGCAGGAAGGACATGGGATCTCATCTGATTTACATGCTACATGCTGATTATGTGAAGTTACTCATCCAGGCCAGATGTCAGTTGAGTAAGAGACAGCAGCAATGGCTCCGTTTTCCACTTTTATGTAACTATGGAAGCTGGTTAGCAGGATTTTTTTTTTTCTTGCCAAATTTCTCACTGTTTTTTCTTTTCTTCTGTTGAAATCCTGAAACAAAAATTCAGTTTGCAGATTTTGACTAAAAAGTGGAACAACTTCCACAAAGCAGCAGACACCTCAGGGAAGGGGAAAGTTATTTGGAAACCTAAGAAAAATACTGCTGTAATACCTAGTACTGCTTTTAAAAGAAAACACTTTTAATGTTATTTGCTATCTAGCATCTCTCTTCCTCTCTTCTTGGAGGGGATTTATTCCTGTTCTGTGCTCTCCAAACCCCTTTTCTCAAAGAAAAGGGCACAGAACTCGAAATAAGAGTGTGTGGGAAGAAATGTTCTGTCACCATTTTTCTTCTTCCATGGAATAAAAACATAACAAAGTTAAGAGCAAAAAGCACTCACATTTACTTTCTTCTCACCCATTCTCCATCAAAAAATTTGGAAACCAAACCTTCTCTCACATTTCAAGTAAAACAAGAAAGGCAAATCCCTTTTTCAAGGGAAAAGATAAACTACTAAGAAAAACGGGATTTGGTGCTTTCTGTTGTTTACATACTTTTTCACCTGTGGGTAAGGCAAAAGAATGGGAAAGCTTTAAAAAGGCAGGAATTCTGCTCCCTTTGCCAAGTAAAAGAATATGTCTGTTTTAAATGAGTCAAATGTTCCTCTTTTTTCAAAAGCCTCAAACGGTCTCAAAAGCTTAAAAAACCCCAAATCCTTTAAAATATTTACTTTTTAATGCATCACTTCTGAGGCTGTGTTAGTGATTAATGAATGACCTAGAAGATGCCGTCTAATGACTGATGAACAAATTGAGGCAGCAATCTATGTTTTTATCTGTCTTCCTACGTACTTATTGCATATCTCAATATCACCTGGACACAGGTGTTTCTTCTGCCTGTGGCTGTCAGATCAGACTTGAGGCCACTGTTTTTAATATTTTCCAATAACCAAATATTAAAAATAATGGGCCTAAGTATTGAGAGCTTGGTAGAGTGGTAGAGATGAACTGTGTGTGGTGTGGTCTTTAGAAGAAATACTTGACCTTATGTTTAACGCTTCCAGCGCTGAGAATCTAAGCACTGCCATCCTCCTCTCCACTCTTTCAAGTACCTCATGTACGAAGACAGGCTAAAAAATTTGTGTGGAGACCTCACAGCAGCCTTCCAGTATCCGAAGGGGGCCTGCAAGTCTGTTGGAGATAGACTCTTCATCAGGGACTGCAGTGATAGGACTGGAATGGGTTGCCCAGGGAAGTTGTGAATGCTCCATCCCTGGCGGTGTTCAAGGCCAGGTTGGGCAGAGCCTTGGACAGCATGGTATAGAGTGAGGAATCCCTGCCCATCGCAGGGGGGCTGGAACTAGATGAAGTTAAGGTCCTTTCCAACCCAAACCATTCTATGATTCTACCTGGTGAGCACAAGCAGGCACAGGATGCATGTATTTCCTTCCTTTGGAAGAATGGCAAGCTTCTTTTCACAAGGCCGCTTTCCCACACAGGACAATATTAGGATCCCAGTTGTAACATCGGAGCACAGGGCCCATAGTTCAGGCAAACAACTGGCCACACATTGATGGGAATCTGCTTGAGGCAGGCAGTTTTTCCAGTTAGCTTGAAAGAAAAAAGAAGAAACATGTTTGGGTTGCAGTCTGGTGTAGTACAGTTCATTTATTCTTTCCTGTCTCTTGAGAGGGGAGAAAATGGCTCAGTTTCTTTCTTTACCTACATGTGTGACCTACTTGGAGAACTTCCTGGTTTCAGATTTTGGCTAACCGGTGCTTCAGCAATCATATTACAGAATCACAGAATAGCTTGTATTGGAAGGGGCCTTAAAGATCCTCCAGTTCCAACCCTCATGCCACAGGCAGGGACACCTTCTGCTAGACCAGGTTCCTCCAAGCCCAGTCCAACCTGTCCTTGAACACTACCAGGGATGGAGCAGCCACAGCTCCCCTGGGCAGCCTGTGCCCGTGCCTCACCACCCTCAGGTGCTCTGGAGCCGGCTACCATGAGTGGAGAATGAGAATGACGGCCCCATGGAGAAAACGTCCAAGGCAGCACCTCGCGTTTCTTGGAAAACGCCTGCAGCAACTCAGCACCGTGCCTCCCTGCAGGCCTGTGAACTTCTCAAGCGAAACTCGGTGGGGATGTACAGCAGAGCTGTGACAAATGCGGCAGTTATGGCCAGCTTGTGGTGCCTGACGCTGCGGTCCGCGCGAACCCGGCACTCACTGCCAGCCCAGAAAGGGAAAAAGCAGGAACAAGGCGTCAACAGGCCCTGAGGCAAAGCAAACGTGCGCGCAGATCAGCGCAACGCCTTCGTGAGAAGCGCGAGGGCCGCCGGCGGGTCAGGGCACGGCGCCTCCCGGCTTCGCACCCGCCCGCCCGCTCACTGCGGGACCTGCGCTGCTCCCTCCGCACGGCCCAGCCCGGTGGCGGGTCCCGTAGCCCGCCACGAGGGGGCGCCGCCGCCCGCCTCTAGCCTCAGCCCCGCGGCGAGCCCAGGCCAGACCCGGCCCGGTCGGGGCGGGGGGCAGCGGGCATTGGTGTGGAAACTGACGGTGTTACCTCGGGTTCTGGGGGGAGATCGGGATTTTTTTTGCCTACATAAGTCCTTACAGAGGGGCGGGAGGGAGTCTCTGCCTCTCTGGAGCCCCTCCTGCCTCTGTCCCGCAGTACGCAGGGCGGGCGGTAGGTGAGGAGATCCGTTGTGGTCTTAGCGGCGGAATAGGATTGCGCCTTGTCTCTCCTGCGAGTACCATCACTTGCCACAGGAGATGCGAGTTCGTATTTGCCAGAGGTTTTAACTTCCTCTCCCCCGTTATAGTTCAGAGTAAACCCAGCTATTTTAAGTACACCACAGGAAACGCCTTCCAATGTCCCTTCCCGACTGAGTGAAAAGCCTGTTAAAGAAGAAAAGAAAAAAAAAAATCACTTTGGAGGGGAAAGGCCTTAATTAAACACACTTTAGTTACGTATTTTTCTTATTTTTACCTCAGCCCTAGGTATTAAGAAGAACGCATGACGTGAACACTCACTGAGTATTCACTCAGTAAAAGCCTAACTTCTACTTCAAATATGAATAGCTATTTCTGAATTCTGATTGAAACAGATTTTTGTTTATATTTTAATGGAAAAAAACTGACATTTTGACACTTCCGTCTAAAAAAGAGGATTTCTATGGCTACTACTGGCTTCTTTTGAAATAGCCTAAGTTTAATACATATAAGGCTTTTAAACAAAGCCTGCAAAGCAGATTCTCAGGTTTTTTCCCAAAGCAAAGAACGATAATTTCACTGATTAAGTATTGATTTAAATTAGATGGATTTGAATCTAATGAACCAAATTAGATTTTTTGAAGGAGTTCTTAAATGGTAAATTTCTGGCCAGCTCTGTCAGTTTTGCTGTATCTGTGATAGTCTGCAAATTTCTCAGTTTCAGGGAATGTTCCTTTATTTCTTAACACTTTTGGAAGTCTGTTTCTCTCCACCTAAATAAGAATGCATTAATTATGGTTATGCTGAAGAGAGTGGTGGAATACAGGCTTCCAACGCTTTCTCTGTTTTAGTTCTGTATGTTTCCATCCATAGCTTTACACTCTACACGTATAAATGTGTTCTGAGCAGTTTAGACTACATGGAGCTTCATTGAGATGAGCAGATTAAAAAGTCACAGTTCCCACTTCACCTCTCTGCTGGAATAAGCCTATGCTTTCGTCTCCATATAGTGAAGCATGCCTGTACCCATGCTTGCTCTCAGCAATGCTACTTTCAACGAACTTAAGCCAGTCTACAAGGAATAATCACTATGTTTTACATAAAACTGTTGGGAATTTTTGTTCCAAATCTTTCCTGACATAATAAATGATGTTTCAGAGAGAAAAATGTTGCCAGAAAAAGTCATTCAATGCACTGGTTTTTCAGCAGAATCCTAAAGACTTCTCTAAAAGGTCAAAACTACCAAACTGAATGAATTTATCTTCCCTTACTCCTTTTGAATAAACACAAATGTAAAACAAGAGTATCTGCCTAAAGGAAAATACTAAAGAAAAAAGCCTGTTTTTTAACTTGCCTTTGATTTTCAAACCTTTAGAATTGCTATATTCAAATGATTCTCTGCAATCACAAAGGCTGAAAACCAGACATTTTTGAGGGGGGTATAATCATGGTTCCAGCAGCTGAGGCACCAAGGAAAATGATACATGTCATGATGAATTGCAAGAGATAGCAGCCCTTGTGAAGGGATGCTCAGATGGTGGGGAATGGCAGCAAAAGCTGCAGCAGTAACGTGCTTCACTGCCAGGGGCTGAAGAGGGAAAAATTGAGGAAGAGATGATGGATACAGACTAATGTCCACACAGCGAGTCCCTGCACAGGGTGCACCAGATTGGCAGTGGAATAAAGGCCACACAGAGGTATGATGGGTGACTTTGTGCATCACCAGCTATTTCACACAGAGCATTCTACTGAAGGAGGTGGCCCTAATGCCCTTTGCTTTTAGCTACATTAGCTAAAGTGCCCTCAAACTTTGCAGATATTTATAAGCACCGTTGTTTTCAAGAGGGGCTGGGGGCCTCTGTTCAGAAGAATGTAATACATTATTTAATTTGGAAAGTGTACTAAATTCCTTTTTTAGTTTATTACACTTCACTCCCAGGGAAAGCAGCTCTGTCATTACAAGTAAGACTGCTTTGATATTTACCTGAGCTCAAAGAATGCCATTTCTCAATCTTACTAAAGAAGACAAGTAATAATTAGGAGGGGGAACACTGTCTGAGAAATAAAGGATAATAACAAAGGCAGTATTGCATCTGTTGTTAAAATACTGGAATAAAATAAGACTAGGCTTGTGCTATTCCATTTTCTTTTACAAATGGTATGGATTTAAGGATGATTAGTCTCCTGTATGGCATTACCACCAGCTTCTTTAAATGAATGTTCCTGCCAGGTCAGGTTTGGGAGATGAAAGAAGTATGTTTATTTTTAAACTTCTGTCACAACAAAGTTAATAACATGGGTACCCGTGTGTGCGCTTTCTAGTGAATCATGTATCACACTCATCCACTGCCTCTGCTGAAATCTGCGGACAGAAAAGATGATACTTTTACTGGGATTGTGGGCTGTTAGGAGTGTAGTTCCAGAAGAAGGCAGCATGTTTCGAGAGTAAGGAACAAAGGAGGCAGCAGATGTGAACCCAGGCACTGGGTTTGTTATGTTCTAGGTATGAGGTAAACACAGAAGTACTCCTCCGTGACTGCTCACTCTTCATCATTTGCTGTAACTATTTTATCATAAACTCCTTGGATGCAGAGACTGCTCCTTCCCATGAGAACAAAGAATGCCTAGGATGGTGGAGTTTTAATATCAGCCTAGGCTTCTATGCTCTACTCCAAAGCAAATAATAAATGAAAAGCTTATTGTGCCTTCACACTGAAGACAGTGCCTCAAACACAATCATGATAAATGCAAAACAATCTTTCTCATTTCATCCAGGTCTCTGTTTGTTCTGCCAAAACTACAAACAAAGCATGGAATAAAAAGAAGGTAAAAATAGCACATTTAGTCTTGCATTCCTGGTGGGGCTTTGATGAGAACCACACACAGTGGATTATATATACTTCACTTCCCAGCTAATAACACAAACCATTCATTCCTTTCCAACAGACTATACATTCCAAAAATATTTCATATATGTTTAATATACTGATTATTTCCTCCATCATGTTTCTTAAGGCAAATTAAATACACCAATAATCCCATGCAGTTCTATAGACCCTTTCATCCAAAGGTCCCAAAGCATACTACAGTTGTTAATTTGCCATGAAAAACACCCTGCGATGGAGCTGTGTGAATAAATGATTTTGGTAGCTGAATCTAATATACTTTTTGGTTTCCATATGACACACAGTAACACTTTTGGCTTTAGGGGAAGGGAAAACATTCCTTTTCAACTGAAAGGAAATATTCTGTTTGACCAGAAGTGTTTTATTTCTGAAAAATGAAAATTTGGAAAGAAATGGTCAGATTCTTAAGAAAAGTTGTGCAAAGAAAATGGAGGTTATTATTTGCCCTTGTGCAGTTCAGTGAATAGGACTGTTTTGGAGAAGAAGGAAAAATAAGAGATTTGGAGATGGGTCTATTTCAGAAAAATATTTTCTCTTTAGATAGGAGTTTTCCAGGAAAGCAAAGAACCCATTAACTTCCCAAGAGCCAGGCATCAGAGGGATGAACTTGAGTTTGCCCCACAAGTACTTCATGTGCAAGACAAAGTTTAACGGTGCATCTGAACATTGCTTAAAAGTCCTTTGTCTTGCAACCCAAATCACTCAATTTCTCTCCTATTTAGATATATTTTTTTGCCTGTTCCAGCAGTTTTATTCTTTTTCCTCATCCCCTTAGAAATGTGTCTGTAGGGAAACAAGTTCGCTCTCTTTTATTCTTCATTCAATTCCTTTTTTAGTTGTAGTAAATTAAGGCATAAAAAGATTGTGTGACTTGGAAGAAGTCACTAAACTTAGTGCAAGTTTTAACATTAACATCAGTGAAATCTGGACAGCGTCCAAAATCACTTATGGGTGGGCCTTAGAGCCACCCTTCACAGTCTTCCGCTGTGACCTTGCTATAGCACAGATGCCTTCACACAGTTGAAGACTTAACAGGTTTAGGCTTTGTTACTTCATTTGGGTAGTGATAAGTACTATTCACTTTGTAGATGTTCTTTTATGTGGTTTAACATTGTGGGTAGTAATGAAACAAAATTAAGGACAGTAATTAGGAAAAATGTAAACAACAAATTAAGAAAGCTGGAAATTATTGCCTCATATACATGCAGAAAGTAATATTAATTTTGTATACAAAGCCCCAACTTTGCAAAATCTTCTGAGTAAGCATCCCTTTAGAGGATTTTAGTACATATACAGCACGTTTAATGATATTTTCTCTCAGACGCTGTTGCTTTGTGATTTGGGTATGTTGAAAATTCATTTATCTTCTAATTCTAGTTTCTCCAGATCCATAATCAGTCCTTCTATTAATCTTAGCATGGTTTAGAGAAATGTTGTCAAAGAATCGGACCCTGTCCCATGGGGGTTACATGGACACTGTAAGTCCGTCTTGTTTTCTTCTTCAACACTGAATTTTAAATACTTCTCTTATTATTGTCCACATTTAGACAAAGCTAGTTCTTTAATGCACTACATTCACAGTAAAATCCAAACAACATGAAGGTTACAATGTGCGCAGAGACCTCTGTTACATTTTACAGTGTCCCATTACAAGTCATGCTTTCTGAGCGCAATTACACTTTAGCTAAAGCCCTAACACAATCAGCTATTGGAAAGATGATTTTATGCTGCTGTCATTTCATCCACTTTAGAGAAATCACTCAAATCTTTTTACATGCTACAGCTTTGGAAAGTTGCAGTGCACTGGTTTCTTGCCTTCAAATAGATTTGTGCCAGTGAAAGCAGTGGAGATTCTTTCAACTTCCAGATCTGTTTCAACAGCTACCAGTTGTACTGTACAGCCCCACACCCATTTTGTTTCATGGTTTGAAGGCTGTCCAAATTTCCATGTCTCAAGTGAGGGTTTTTCTTATTATTTTTAATTTTCTTTTTGTTTAGCCTTGCTTTTATAAACATTATCTCCAAATTGATTCAAACTGTACAAGCCCTGGAGGACTTTAATAGAGTGCACAAGTTCTGTGTTTAGATATGTTATTAAAGCACCACAATTTGCAAATTGGCCTGCCCATGTATCAATGACTATGTGTGGAGTGCTTGCCACTGTACTAAATGTCGACACAGATGTGACCTCTGCCACCAGAGCTCTTTGTTCTTTCAACAAAAGCAATAAAACTGAGGAAAATAAGTATCTAACTTCTCCCTCTCTACACACTGATACAGAACTATTTCCAACAGCTTTGTGAGAAATTCCAAAATCTTCAAACGTACAAACTAGTAGAACTTCTTGAAGGCAGTTTGCATACAAAATTTTATGCTTAAAGCATACCTACGCTAGTGCCTTTGAAGTCCTATTTTGGCACGTGATGGTCTGATGATCCAAACAACAGAAAAGAGAAGGAAACACCTCATGCCACTACAACCTTATACTCATGCAAAGTTAAGGAAGGGTTTGTACAAGAATGCATTATGCCCAATAAAAGGTGTAGTAGGTGAGGCAACATTACCACAAATGACTGTGTAGAACAGTGAGGGAAGATAAACAACAAGGTCTACAACAATGAAACTGTCTGAGTATTGTGCCTACAAACATTGGAAGCTTCTTTCTAGGCTTTTTACCTGTGCAATCGTGTTCTCAGTGAGCCCATCCGTGCACATCTGTCCCTCCCAGAGTACCTCTCCAAGTCATTAACAGGATTTAACCAAATTTGTCAGGCAGCAAAGGTTCCAAACTGAGTAACTGAATTCTTACAACAATAGTGAATTCAAGTGACCAGAAAACCTACAATTGCCTCTACTGAGAAAAGCACCATTTAGATTTTTTTGGACGTCAAGTATGCATGTGCTTGAGACTGACAGTACAAGCCACCATTAAAAAAGTTTCAGTCAGGAGACTGCTCTTCCTTACACACCATAATGAATGATAAGATGTATGTCTGTATAAAGCATCGCATCAGAGTAGTTTGGGTATTTAAGGAATGGATTGTTTCTTTTGGACATTTAAGTCTCTTAATGGCAATTCAGAAGAATGGAAAGGTTACTGCAGTGCAACTGAAAAGGACCTGAAGATAAGTGAGGCTGCCGGCCACAACATCCAGCACAATGTTCTAGGTGTATGGGTTTGGTTAAAGAAAAGATAGCAGGGAAGGAGGATAATCCATACCAGCTTGTAAAAATAGGGTGTTTGCTCGGTTTGAGCTGATGGATGCGTCAACAGACCGGTACTGATTGCTGAAAGGCAACAAGTACGAGCTTTTGCCTGGTGTGAAAAGCAGATGCAGTGATTAAAGTGGGAAGGGGAAAAGAGCCTGATTGCAAGACTAAAATTCAAGGACTGCTCCTTCTAATGTCTTAGACTGGATAAGTGAGGTTACTGTTATAAATACAAAGGAGACCAGATTGCAGTATATGTGACAAGAGAGGGAGTATGGCAAGGACCGCTATTTTAGCAAGAGAAGAAACCCATGTCATGCTTTGAAAAAATACTTGGCAAGAGTGGGGAGAAGAAGGAATGAGGTGTCAGACCATGCTTCTCGAGTTGTGAACCCCTTGGACTAGTTTGGCTTCAGTTTACTTGTTATCCTATCTCTGCATATAATATCACCTTTCACATGATTAGCAAAAGCAGCTACGTCACCTCGGCTTGAAGAGGAGAAAGTCAAGCATATGGCACCCCTCTCAGGAACAGGAAGGCACTGAAAGATTAATTAATTGTCTAGAAATACTACCAAGCCTACCTTTGCTTTGGGGGGAAAAGGGCTGTTACAAGATTTTACTTGCATGGGATGACTGCTTTGCTGAAATGTAGGTACTGGTTTTCACTAACAGCCATTTAAAGAGTAGAATAGACAAAGCTACTTAGAAAGCATATAAAAAAGAGTAAAAATTATGAGACTGGTGGAATTATCTTAAGAAAAGGAAATTTGCAGAGAAAAATGGAGGGACAACAGTTAAAAAAGATAGAGAGTATATACTTAAACTAGATATTCAGGGTGAAATTTCAAATAAGCCACTGCTGATCTCAACCAGACTGCAGGAAAATGTCAGGGAACATAGGCACAGGGATACACATAGTCACAATCTCAGTTGTTATTTATGTTCAGGGAATGGGTATACAGGACGAGTAATAGGGAAGACACCAAAGGTGGCAGACAGCCACCAGGTGGAGAAGAGGACACGAAAAGAACGGCCATTTCAGTAGTATGAAGAGCATCTCAGTCAGCAGCAACTCTTTAAGCCCTGGAGACTCAGAGATTGCAGTAAGATGTGTGAAATTAATACAAAGACACCCACTTGGGCTCGAGTGTGTGCAGTAGTGGACAGGGATGTTGCATTGCACAAGTTGTACCAGACAGTGACAAAAAAACAACTTAGTCAGAAGCAGCAGGCTAGAGAACTGAGCCCCTTGACAGCACACAGCTGATTTAAAGTGGCCAGGGTTAAAGATAACAAAAATACAAAATACTAGGGAAGGAGAGGGGAGGGAGAGAAGGGGGAGAAGCAATGTCAATAGAAATAAATTAGCATAAAGGCAGAGACAAGAAATTCTCCCTGTAAATCAAAAGGAGTGGCAGAAAAAGAAGTAAAAAATTGAGCTAAGATTGAAGTAATGCATGAAACAGAAAGGGACATACATCAGGGACAGCAAGGAAAAATTATCTGAGCTCTCACTTCAAGATAAATTTTCTGTGGGAAAGACAGACCAGTATCTGGTGGTAAAGCAGTTCAAGCAAAGTATCAAGAGCCAAACAACTTCAGTGTAATTTCAGCAGCACAGATAGAATTACCCCCAACCCCATCTCTTCTTTGTTGAAGCCATTCTTTCAAGAAACAGTATTCTCACACCTGCCTGAGTGTTGCAAACCTGGAAAATGGATGTGTGGTATTTTTTGTTAGAAGAAATACGGGTTTCAAGAGTGGAAAAGTGAATGTAATTAGCGTTCTCCCTTGTAATACTATATAAATAAGGTTAGCTTACCCACCTACACATAGTGCATTTAGCATGTTGAAGACAAATTGAATCAATAAATTCTCGTCATAGAAAATAGTGAGAACAACACGTTGATGACATTGAAACAGTAGAAGATTGTACTCTAACTGTTCCAACATCTTTGACACATTATTTCTGAGGTTCTAACATCATTGGCATGAGATTCCTATTTTCCAAGCTTAAGAGGTTCATCATTCATCCTTTGTCTTGGCAATATGAACAAAAATGTTCCTACTGCAGTCTTTCCTCTGTGCTTGTCCCAGTTCCTTAACTTCAGTGTGCAGGATCCATTTCTGGTGCTGGTATTTTTTTTTTCCCCTACTGTCCTTTGCAAACAATGAGATGACAGACTGGATCCATACATTGAATGGAGGAGAGAAACCATTTTCTAAACCATTATAACTAGCAAGTAATGCATATGTGTTATAACCCCTCTTATCTGCTGAGTCACAACTGAGCATTGCAGGTTGTTCCAGTTAGGATGAGAAACTGGTTGATGGAGTTGGCTCTTTCCCTGATGCTATCCTGTTTGCCTGAACAGAAGATGACTCTTGAAATAGCAGGAGACTGTCTCTGCTCACAATGTCTGTCACCTCACAGTCCAGCCCCAAAACTTCTCCTTTGGCTACTTGTTAGAATCATACTCCAAATACTTCTCCATTTTGCAAAATTAGCTTTCTCTTTTCTATTTTTCATGCATACAAACTGCTTTCCTTTCAAAGGGATTCCCACTGAAGACTCTCTGGCCACATACTGTAAATTCCTGAACAGCTTTTTTCTGTCTTTGGATCTGGACAATGAGCTTTAGATTGAAATCTCCATCACTTCTGCAGTTTCATCAGGAAGCTTTGCTAGAAGTACAAGGCAGCAATTAGGATCAGATTCAAGGCAATTCATTGCCACATTTTGCTAAACCTCATTTACTCCTCAATGCAGCTCAGGACAGAAAGTTTAACACCTGTAAGTCACTTCCAAAAGAGAATAAAGATTAAAGAGTCTTTATAGAAGATTCATTACAAATTATATAATTTTAAGCAGCTCTATATTTATATTTGGCCGTTTTCATGTGCTACTACAAACCAATTATACTGCACTGCATCTTGCCTTTGGAGTTCTCTATTCCCTACCCAGATTTCTCCTAGGCTACTTGGAGGGACCCCTTACAACAGGCTCCCGAAGAGTGTCTTTTGTACGAGCAGAAATCGCTGGCTGAGGCACCCCACACAGTTTATCTGAACAGAGTGAGCTTGTTACTGAAACAGCTTTTGCATTTTCAAGATTGACAGGTATTCTCTCAACTTTGAGGATAAGAAAGGGAAGAGAATAATCTTAACACTGGAAATGCTCTCAATTGGACATGACAATTTATTTCCAAGACTGAACCCCAAATTATCTGCAATGACACTGCATGTATTCACATCAGTTCTACACAGGGTTCTATCCAAGGTTTACCCAGTTTAAGGTTTCCAGTCAGATCTGGCTCAAAAGCAAGATTTGCAGTTCAATGGAAATTTGAGGGGGCTTTTCAGATTTGATTTCAGTCCAAATCAAATCTAAGTGAGATATTTTCAGGAATTCTTCTGAACTGGAAGTTCCCCAAACCATTCAGCTGCTCAGTGATTATCACAGCTAAAATGAGCACTGACTTCACAAAGCAGTGATAGGGACTCAAACTCCCAGTTCCAAGTAGTTCCATCTGTGATTTGCTCTGTGGGAAGGACATGATAGTCTCCAAAGTTTGCCAGAAACTCAGGATCTATCTTAGATCCAGTGAAACTGAACAGGGCTTGAGATGTTTCTAGCAAGTCATCTTTGTTTCTGCAATAGCACTTTTGCTGCTGAAAAAGTGTCACCCATGGCACCTGATCTCTCCAATTGAGAAAGACCAAGCTTCCTTTGAATCACTCAGTGAAAACAGATATTCAAAGGTCCTGCCCTGCACAACACCCAGAGCCAAGACCAGGTAAGTACTCCTGGCTCACAAACTAGAAGCATCAGTAGTAGATAGTCCCATTTATCAGCTGTTGCCTTAAAAGGTACTCCAGCAAGCACAGAACAATTCAACTTCTCCCTTTGGAATTTAAAACTTCTGAATGACCCAAATAACTGTTACTCTACAGGAACTCCAGGTAGATGATTCCCAGAATTCTCCAACCCCCACCCAATAGTGAGGAGCACTAGCCTACAAGCTTAAAAAGAATGAAAAATGCTAATTCCTGCCTCTTGTTGATAAGGAAGCCATCTGAACTGTCATCATCCACTCTGAATTGCTCTATTATCTCATCAGAAACTTTTGACTCGAATTTTCTTCCCTGACGCGTGTACGACCCACCCCAAAAATTTAAAATATAATCCATCCTCTCTGCTACAGCCTGCTCTAGTTCATGTCTGTAAGGGAGCAGCCAGGACAGGGCTGTTCCCTAAAGGAATATGGGCCAAGGGAACACTGGGGCCACCTGGGCAGGTGTCTCATTGGCCAGAGCCCATCCCACAGAACTCAAGAGGTGGTGTAGGCCAAACCAGAGATGGTGGGCAGACTCAACAAAGAAACCAGATCTTAAGGCAACACCATAGCGATGAGGCAGGTACCAGGTCAAACTAGAAAGTCAGTCCATAGGTTCAGGTTAAGAACAGGTCCAGTGATCACCAGACAGATGCAGAGCAACAAGGCAGGTCCCAGGTCAAGCCACTAAGTTAGTCCAAAGGTTGAGATCTAGATCAAGTGGCTGCATAGCATGGCCATGACTCACTTCTCCAGCAAAGCTCACGGAGCGAAGAACCTGGGCTAAGCTTAAATAGAACTCCTGGGCCTATAAGTGTGGTTTGAGGCCTCAGGTGAGACTGGTCAGGGTTAGTAAGACTTACTAGTGCACTTGGACACTAATAAATCTTTATGCCGTTTTGTGAACCAGTTAAAAAATAAATCAACCAGACAAACAGTAATTACTGGTCCTTCTTCAAAAATAGCAGAAAGATCTGCCTAGCAAAATACTGCCCAACAGAGGCATTTTCTCTTAACAGTTCCTAGCCACCTTTTCTACATCTATTTTGTAACTTTTTGTTGCAAATGAAATCATACCATTTTGCAAACCCTTAAATATTCAGCAGTTTTTAAATGATATTATATTACAGACTTCTTTTTCATGGATCTAGAGCTAGCTAATGAAGTTTATAATCTATTGCTTTCTTCCCATCTTTTTGATAGAACTTGATCTTAATTCCTGAGCCATTCCACTGTGAATAGCATTTTTACTGAGGTATACTAAGGGAGAGACTATATTCCAGAATAACTGTTGCAATAGCACAGTACCCTGGTGTTGAGTGGGAATCAGTTGGTTTCTTGGGAATCCCTGTAGCTACTGTTCCACTGGATTTGCACTTATGCAAGGTGCAGGAAGCAAAAACCACCACCTCTTCCCAAACATGCTCATTCCTCTGAACAATTAACTCTTTTGTTTGTTTAGACTGGCATTTGCAACTAATCCCAAAATGAAACTATCTGGACAAAACATCAATAGCAGTCAGCGTTAAGCCCAAATCCAAGGTTTTGGGTTACTGCAAAACCCATAGTACCACAGTTATTCCAGTCTGTGGCTGGAGTAAGTCGTCCCTCTGGTAGAACCATTGCTGGTCCATTCTCATCACAAGCTTCTTTCCAGACAAATAGTTGTGAATATGTTCCATAGTTTTAATAACTGGCAGAGCATACGACAATTTTTCCTAGGAGAGTTTAGCCATTGACTCTTAATAAACTGCCATTGTCTCAAGTCATTTACATTTCTGTATCAACACCCAGTCCATAAACACTAGTCTCTGCATCTAATTGAAAATGAGGTTTGAAGCCCTGGTCAGCAAACAGGGAAAAAGTCGGAAGAACCTTTTCATCTCTGAATACTAAATCCCACACTCACTGGTGAAATAACATTCTTTCCCTACCCCTTTTATGCAAATGTTATGTAATATTGCAAAACATAGAAATAAACCTCCTTTGGTAGGATTAAAGTCCCACAAAACCGCACATCTGGGAGTCTCTGGGGAGCTGGCTGGTGTTCAAAGATCTTAAGAGTATAATTTCTCTCCTCACTGTTCTGTGCATCAGACCTAAATTCTTCTTTTAATTACAATTCCTATTGCTTTGGGTACAGTTTCAGACCAGCAATCTTGAGCTGATACCAGCCTATTTGTAAATAGATCTAATTATGTTCAAAGATACTAGCGTGTGCCTAGGGTATTATTTAGGTGCAGTGAACAGGCCAAGAGTAGTTCTGGACCAAAGCCTCCTCTGGTGGTCCCTCAAATGTAGCTGCCCACTATGAAAATCAAAGGCCATCATATTGAAATGCTGCAAGCGTTGCTTGCAGTAAAAGCACTTTTTCTCATTTTTAGGGCCAATTTCTATTGCCAACCTTGGCTTAATATTCAGATTAAATTTCTACAGGGTCTGGGAAATCATCTATTCATGGGCACTCAGAGAAAGCCTTTTGAACTGTTCAAGGCAGTTTCTACACAGGGAACAAATCTGCCTTTTTTTTTTCTTCCTAACAAGAATTATGGTGGACACACAAGAACAGCTGAAGGCTCGGTTATGCTCTTCTGACAGGTTTTTAAAATGTCCTTTGTGGTCTCTTCTTTCTTTGCTTGATGGCAAAACCAGATGAGGTAGGTGTTTGATGTGCTGTTTCTCTCTCTGATGGCCTAGAGCTGGCCTGGAACACTGCAGCCTCGATCTTTGCTGAATCAAGGAGAAAATCATGAACACTTAACCAAAAGGTCTTTTGGGCCATTTTGCAACTGCTTGTTTAAAGCAACAGTACTGTATGAGAACAAATCAAACAGAAACCTTAATCTCTTTAGTATTTCTCCTATACACAATTAATTTCCTCCAGTGGTTTATATTTTTATGTTCTACAAGCAACCCTTTTTTTTCTTTTTGCTGTTCACTTCATGTTAGCCACATTATCAAACATGTAAAAAATTCACCCCTGCTCCAGATCCATGAAAAATGTAATGCACAGGTCCCTGCTGTAAGCTTTGTCTAAAAGGTGATTTCAGCCAGATTTCTTCCTCTGGAGGACTACCATCATACTGAACTGCATTTAATATTGCAGGACAGTTTGTTCACAGTGGTAAATTACTTACTCCATGCTAACAGATCTTCAGAGAATTTGGCACAGGCTGGATTTATAAGGTACCACCTGTCAGCTATCAGTCACTATTAGTCACCAAAATTGCACAAGCAGACAGTCTCATTTAGCCAGACTGGCCTAATAATTATCGTGTTTGAACCTGCATCTACTTTGGTCAGTAACCAAGTTCCTTTTCTGGTTGCTCAAGAATACACCAGGGAGGATCCTGCCTCTTCCTTGCTTTCTCTGTTGAGTATGGTCCTCTTTGTTCCTAAGTTTATTTTCTTGTGTCTGCATTTAGTCAAACCGGTTCTTTGCATTACTGTAAATTTACTTTGTCTTATAAGCCAAAATGTATTCTTTTTATTGACGGCTTGAAAAATGAGACAGGCTATCATGCCAGCATGCATGCTAGCCCCAGAACTGTGTTTGCAGAGCTCATGGCAGTGAGTTCTCAGCCACCTTTTAAGTGATTGCTTCCCATCCTAGAGCACTGCTGAAAGGAATGACAGGTTTATGGGTAAATTCCATTGCCTTTCTGAGGGCCAGCAGCTTCTTCACTCTTCTTCATCCACAGAAATATATAAATTAATCTACTGATAATTTATCTACTTCAGACATGTTAAGTGGTGCCTTGCACACTTTACAAACCTCCATAGTCCTCTGCAAGTGAGTTGAGAACTCTGGTGTCTCCTTCTTCCTGACTCTTGGCTATTCTCTAACCCCTAGAGCCTTTAAACCAAAGGCACAAAGATCAGGATGCCATTATTTTCTGGTGGGTAGGCTGTGCAGTACCATTTGAACTATACGTTATGACCCACACCCTTTCTGTTCCTTTTCCAGCTGTCCCTTACCAGGGAGATAACAGATCTTTTGAAGGAAGAAGCTAATTATTCCTTTTATGCTTAAACCAAAGATGCAAAAGAGGAAACACTTGAGGCCTTCCACCAGGCTGCAGCAGTATGGTTACTTGTTGGCCATATCATCTTGCTGAAGGTCAAATAGTGCAGTTGCTGTACTGCTAGGAAAGGAAGATTCTTTACTCATGTTTTTCTTTAAATTGTAGATACACACTCCCCTTACCTCTGAATTTCCTTGTCATGATGGTTTTATTTAACTGTATTGTGTGCTTCTGTGATTTAATTGTTATGTTATTAGGGCGAGTAAAATAAAGCTGCAGCTTTTCTTCTGCTGTATTAGTGCAGTTTAATTACATTTGGGAAAGGCAAAAGGGAGAGTGGGAGCTTGCCAACATTAATGCTGTCTGTCATTCACAGCCCATTGATGACAAGGAGTTGAAAGCTTGGCAGTTACTCTGGTAATCAGCAACCTGGCTGATGACGAATGGAAAAGATTATGTGAATTTTCCTGAAAGGGGGGAGAAAAAGAGTTCTCCAAAGAAATAAAATACAAAACAAGAACAAAGGGCAAAAAAACCACCCCAACCCCAACTTCCAAATCAACCACTAAATCTTTTTTATGTTTACGTGAAAGACACTACATGAAGCAGTTAACAATAAATTAAATTTTTCCTCCAGTAAACTGTTTACAGTCCATAAAAGGGATCTGTGTTCCTGAAAGAGGAGCACAAATACATCCACTTGGTTGTTTAAATGGACTTTTTCCCCGCAGATGAAGGAAATGTATCACTGATAAAAAACCCCCACCTTTCACCACTATGGATGATATCTGTTATATTTTAAAAATTAGACCACTGAAAAGGCCTTCTTTAGAGCTGTTCCAAACACATAACTCCAGATCCTTCAAAATACAAATACTTTGTTTTCTTTTTTATTCACTCGAATTAATTTTCTCCTTTTAATACAGGAGAATGCAGATGTTTCATCTTACTATTAGTAACACAAGCAACAGCTATTCAGGCTTTGCAGTTATTTGTAGTTCTCCAGCCTCTGACACAGTTGTAAACTTCAAAAAAACCCTCCAGTTAAATGAAACTGGGAATTACATCATCGTTTAGGAAGGAGACATTCTACTGTAGTTACGTGGTTTTGCTGTGACCTGTACAATGGATGATTTGTGACATTTCTCGTTTGTCTTCATCAAAAGCTGAATATAATTCCAAAGCAATTTTTTGCATCCTTAGGAAGAAATACTGCTGGCTTGTCTGAGGTTTTGTCCTGTCATTTTTCTGTAGCTGCTGGATATATCTACTCAGTTTCTCAATTCCACATAATTGTGCTTTGAGGTTCAATAGTATTGTTATATTCAATTTGGGTCTCAATAGTGTTACTTGACCATAGTTTTAAGAATAAGAAAAACCTGTGCAATTGGACAATGTACAATTTGTTTGGTATGCAAACAATTGTGAGACTTGTGTCTCTTCTACTTTGTCAAACACAACACAGTACAAGAAACAAATGGCTTTTAATCATGATGTTAAGCAACTCAGTTTACCAGCAGGTAATGTTGACTATGCAGGGCTGTGAATAGGGAATTTCTCTTTCACACTGTTGAACAGATACATCAGTATGGCTGCAGACTTTTTCCCCACAGGCAGAGCACTGCAGTTTTGTATTTTATGAGGAGTTGGAGGGAATACTTCACCACAGTTGAAAGAAGACTGCTGAGGTTTACTGGAAAACTACAGGAGACTGATTTGATTGATATATTTAGTGTTAAGAACTACCTATGTATTTATTCAATTAAAAATATAATGCATGTTAGAGACCGCCTCTCCACTAAAGAAATGACAATAGGATGTTAGTCGCATACCAGAGAGTTTTAAATTCATGTGGAAAAGATGTAAAATTTAGAGTAAAAAAGCCCTGTAACACATTTTTTTGTGTTAGCAGTGAAATTCCACTGCCCAAATAACAGGTCTTTCCATTCTGGACAATGAAGAGGTAAGGCTACTTTACATACAAGGCTTCCTACATATACTATTCTCCTTGTGGTAATTATGCCCAGGCGCAACCTGATGTTTTTCTGTATTTCTCCAGGTTTTATGGACATGCAGGAATGCATCAGAGGTCATGTACACCGATCCTAACTTGCATGCTACATATTCAAGTGTCCTGGCTAAGACTACACTGTTACTTGCACATGTGCATTAAATCTGATCCTTCAGGAAAGCATTTTAGGAGCATAAGTCAGACAAGTTTAGGAAGTATTGACTTCAGTGCATATGGATAGACTAGCTGTTCATGTGCCGGAAGTCTGACATGTCAAAGAAGCACAGAGGATGGGAAATTGATAACGTAAGAGAGGATGGATTACAGACTTCAGAGCTATAGACTGTCACTCAGCAGTGGTCTACTGTTCCTCTTCTGCAGTGACGCTCTGCTGACAGAAGGCTGCACAAACTTATCTGTAAAAATCAAACTGCTCGTGAAGCATAAAAAACCCTGAAGTAGACTAGATCTGTTCACTTAATGGTGTTTTTTAAGTACAGATTTAAACAAAACCACATAGTTGTCAACCACAGAAAAGCCAAATTCAGTACAAAAATTTGGTAGAAATAAAGTGATGCACTGTTACACAGGATTGTATTTATTATCCATTTCTGCCTTTCGCAGTGATCTGAACTTCACTTGCCCAACTACCTTTCACTTTAGATAACAGATCATTTTCTCCCCTATCACTTGAAATTAATTTTTGTCTGTTGACATGTAAGTGAAAGTTCATGTAAGAGCACTTTCTGTCACCAAAACTAATAATTCAAAAAATAAGATATAGAACCTCTTCCACCTTAAAATAATCTCTTTGGACAACCAGGGGTAAGTATTTAGGGGTTCTTTGTTTCATTATCCCATGAATTGGATCAAAATCCCACTACAAATACTGCTCTAACAGGATAACATTATTCCATATTTTCCCCAAAATTCACTATTTTGAAAAATTTAAGTAACATTTTGTTGGTATATTATTTGCGTCTCTTTTTATACTTTATATTGTTGCTAAATTTGGTTTTATACTTGCTGTTGTGTACTGACGTGAGTTAAGGTAGTCAGTAAAAATATGTTTGCTGCTGCAGTTTAGACTGATCTGACTGAAGTCATTGGCTAAGCAGACGGAGCAAGAGATAGCTGATACAGGAAAGCAATTTTTAAGAGCTGCAGTTTCTTCTGCAGGCAAGGTGAATATCTTCTTTGTTTCAACCCATTCAAGTAGTTCAGTTAAGAACTATTTAACTCAAAGCTGAAAAATCAACCTAAGAGTGGAAAAAGTAAGATTGCCTCTTTTCCTCTGTCAATCTACAGCTAAAACTAGCGATGAGAGGATAAGACCTACCTTCTCTAAGACTGTGAAGGCCATAGCTACTAGAAGTTTCCCATTTAATTCCCATTCTACAGGCCATTATTTCAGTTCTTTCATGAAATATTTTAAAATGCAAACATGCTTTTGAAATGCATCAGGCACATTTAAGGTAGTATTGAGGAACAATTTAAAATGACCACATGCAAATTACAATTGTCAGTTTTCATACAAACAGAGCTTGACGCAAATCATAAACAACATAAAATATCACTATTTTATAACACTAAAGGGTGAGAAATTAATATTCTGAATAAGCAATTTTAAAGCTAAGATGATGAATTCAATGTGTACGGATACAAAGTCTTCTCTTAATTGAAGGATCAAAATAGCCAGATTAGGTGATACTGATCAGTTGCAAATTTATGTTTACATTTTCTCCAAAAGAGGGAAATCAATTTCTTTTAAGAAAGACAACTAAAAATTAAAAAAGCAACAAGATTTAAATTACCAAGATCAGTTTCCTTCTGCTTGTTCTTTTAAACAGTAGTTAAAATGAAGGATTTACAGCCAGCTACCCTTACCCTACCTGGAACATTTAATCAACAATTTTCAATATTAAAGATAAAAATAAGTAAGAAAAATGCTTAGGACATTTTTTTTTTAATTATTTTTCTTTCTTTTTTTTGGTAGGAATTTATTACTCATATTTCCCATGGAGAAACTACAGAGTCTCAAGATTTCCAAAAAAAGGTGCCTGTAATTACTTTCCTAAGCTTGTATTCATGCATCTGAACAAGTGAATTGATTGTGACTATGTTCTGCAGCTTCTAATAGGTCCCAACCATTAGGCTGATCAAAAAATTTTCAAGCACATTTATATTGTTATAAAAAAAGCTGACATGCCAAAATGCAAACTTTCAAGATAAATATATGTTTGCCAGTAACAGAAAACTGTGCAGGAGGGCTCTGAGGTCCAATCTTCGGTTTCTGATACACAGCCCAGCCTCATCTCCATCTGCACGCAGAACAAATAATTGCTCAGTGGATAGCTGAGGTATTTTCCACCCTGTGCAGAAGCCTATGTTCAAGTTTGGCCTCTGTTTCGGTAACACACTGATAATGGGGCTACGCTGAGATGCATTTCTCCATTTCCTTCAGAAAACTTCCTATTTCATCCTTATATACAACAAATGTCCAAATTGCAATTTTCTTTTATACAATGGGTATTTTCCAGTTCAAGATTAACAGACAGGTTGATCAGTGCTGAAGTTACCATGTGCACTAGAAGCAGATGCAACTCCACTAATTGTTCCTAGATATCCAGCATGCTTCTTTGCCTAGCAGGCAATATTGGAACAAGCGCGCAGGAATTAAATTTATTCTTGGAAGGATTTAAAAATATTTCATTTTAGAATCGCTCACCAATTGTGCAATAAAGCCCTTTATATGTAATTTGCCTCTCCTCGATGTGTGCATTTAACTCTCCTGCTCTCTAGTCATAATATCATAGGAGTGTAATATCATATATTTATGATTCTATCATGGCCTGATTTCGAAGCGAAAGAAAGCTGTGCATGCTCAGTGCCTCTGAGAAACACACCAGGCGCTGGCAGGAAAGGGGCCTTTCCTCACGACACCCGCGATGCTCCCCTCTGCCTTACTGCTACCTCCCACTGGACCGGACCTCGGCAGCCCCACTGGCACTGCTAAAGGGACGGCCAGCGGCTCCCCTGGCCCCGAGCCGCTGCCCGGGAGGAACACTTCAGCCACGGCGGGGACAAGAGACCCGGCCCTGGGGCCAACTAGCCCTGATCCCAGCGCGCCCGCCCGCCCACCTAACGGTCGCCTTCCCGCCCAACGTCCGGCGCTGCGCGGCGGGGCCTGGCCGCAAGCGGGACCTCCGGGAGCCCCGTAGCCAAACTTCCCCGCGCTTGCTGAAGGGAGAAGGAGGGCGACCGGGCACGGGAGGCCGAGATCCCTCCCCTCAGCCCCTGAAAGGCCGGCGTGGAGCTGCTGCCTCTCTCCGTACACACACAGGCGCTCCCCAGGGTGCTGCCTCAACACTGCCCTGGGCCCCTCATGCGGAGGGCTGGGGGCGCGCAGCCTTCTCCTCGCGCCGGAGGCGGCACCGCGCCGCCCCCCGCTGACCCCCACCTGAGGCGGGAGGGCGCCAACCCGTGCCTCCGTCGCAGCGCAGGCCGGTGGCGCGTCCCGGCCCCCGTTAGGGGCCATGGAGTACCGAGGGCCCCGTACCCGGC
>JAOEHY010039807.1:0-22125 GCA_025447955.1 Psilopsiagon aurifrons | reverse complement strand
CTTCACCTGACTGCCATGATTTTTCAAATATGATGGACAGTGTCTTAGCAACTTCATTTGCAGCTCCTTCAGGACCCGTGGATGGATTTTGTCAGGTCCCATGGACTTGTGTACACTGAGGTCTTGAACCAGATCCTGTCCTACAGTGGGCCCAGGGTCTTCATTCTCACAGTCCCTGCGTCTGCCTTCCAAGATTTGGGTGGTGTGGTCAGAGCATTTGCCAGTGAAGCCCAAGGAAAAGAAGTCATTAAGAACCTGATAGAAACTTCTTATAAATCAGTGGGGAAGAGAAAGTTTTATTCTTACATTATTTGTTGTGTTTCTTGAATAAATATACATAATAATTAGAAAATGGAAATACCTCACTTCCATGTTGGGCCAGATCTTGCTTGTTTGAGGCTTGGCTTTTTACTTGTGTAGAATCATATGGCCTGTCATTGACGCCCTTCCTTCTTTTAAGAAACAGATCTGAGTTATCTTCCCAACCTCCGAAAGGGTGAACCAAGTACTACCAGCAAGGAAATATCAGTAATTTTAATTGTAATGTGTGACTTGAGGTATTTGCAGGTAAATTTTAGTTACAAATTTGGTGTTGAAAATTTTGTAATGGTATGCTATAAAAAGCCAAATGCTGTATTAGTAGAAAAAATCTAAATGTAAAATTACATCAAAATGAGGAATCCCACAGATTTCTAAAATATGCTGCCCTTATTACATTAGTTATAGCATTTCTTTACTATCTTTATGCTTTTGTGGAAAAATAGTTGTTCTCCCTGTGGAAAATCAAGGCATAAGAGCTGAAAAAGCTGTGGCTCTACTTTGTTGTGTCTCTGTGGTAGGTTTCTGTTAGCCTTTTATAATAACACACTGTATTTAGGAAAACAAATAGGCAGGTAAAATTACCTTCTTTTTAAAGGAAGGTTTTCTCTTTGTACAGTAAGTTGCAGCTGGAATAAAAGAACTAAGAGATGCATTTTAGAGCATGGGACAAAAATTAGGCTTCTTACTCTTTTGCAAAATGAGCTTGAGTCTTACTTTGAAATCAAGCCAAAAGTTGTTCCCTGGGGGGCCCTGCTGTAAATGGATATCTGATATTTAGGCTAGGTAATCGAGCAGATGTGAATGCTCAGTACATGCCTCCCTTGTGTGTTGCTGAAGCTGTCATCCTTTTACCAGCAAGCTAGTTCAATGGGCTCTTTTGGCTCAGGCACACCAGGTTAGAGGGGTGTTACAGAGGTTCTCTTACACTTATTCTATTTCAGTTTTACTGTTTAATTGGTTTTCTGTTCTTAACTAACATTCAACAATAAAATTATACAGGCACTAAATCTGTCCCCCTGTGTTGCCATATGTTGTCCCATACATTTTCTTGTGGAATGAAAGTAGCTGTGTACAAAAGCAGCTCCACCCTCAGCAAATGCAGGGACAGCTGGAGGTTCGTGTTGTCCCTGGATTCCTTCTATGAATATCTACAAATATCTGTCACCTCAAAGATGCTCAGAAATTGGTAGGAGGAGACAGGGCCATACATTGTGTGAGACTGGGGATCGGGATGTTTTTGGCAGTTCAGCCTGCAAAGGCAAGTGCTTATTTGGAGAGAACACTTTTTAATGTACTGTGTTCTTTCATTTGTGGTTGAAAATTTTGGTTCCAGATAACAACTCTAGATGAAGAATGCTGGTATTCAGGTTAGAGCAAAACATCTAATTTTATGAAAGGAACAACTGAGTACAGTCTTCCTCCTTTAGAGAATCAGGAAAGTTCAGACTGATACGTGTTTAGTGGTAAGAGACTTTCCTCATAGGAACCAGAAGATATTGTGGTTTTAAATTATACATTATTTTTTAATAAATTATATATACATATATTCTTCCCTTTAAATGTATCTCCATAATGCAGAAATTATGAGGAAAAAAATGCATTGTTTTTTTCTTCTTCCTTCTCAGGTCCGTACTAGTGTCCTACCTGATCACAAGGAGCCAAGAGCAGATATTGGAGTAAGCAATTTTAACTTTTTTTTTCTTTCAGTAATTGATTTTAGTTTTCAGCTCATCAACAGACACAGACTCTCAATGAAGAGAAATGGTGTTCGGCCTAACTGCTCAACAGGAGCGGACAAGTTTCTTTGTTTGCAGAAGTTGAGTTAAATGAATAAGAAAATCAAGGCACCTCTAACAGTCTCAGTGTTTGATGAAATCCCATTCACATTGTTCTTGAAAATCCTTTACAAATGAAATGACCTTGAGGCAAGTACAACTATCTAGACTTCCTGCTACTGCCATACGAGCAATCTGAATGAATTCAAGAGCCTTGGAATCATGTTGCCTGAATGAGCCTTACCTGTTGACTTTCTGGTTTTCATGTGCAGAGTATAAGTTCTGCTGTGGGAATTGCCTTTGAGTCCATCTTAGGAAATTACACTAGTGACATATGGAGGACTTATTTTGCTGTGTAGATCTGTGAAAATTTTGGCAAAGGTATTGGGATGTCATTTCTGGGTCTGAGAAACCTCCCAGATAATACAGCTACATCATGGGGCCAGGAAATATTGATCCTGCAAGAGCTCAATAGAGGACCAAATGTCTGGTGTGGGTATCTGACTTATATCTGCAACCAGTTAGACCAATTGGATTTTGAAACTTTTAGCCTAAGATGACTTTCCTGCATTACCAGGGCCTCCTTGGTACAGTTTCCAGGACTTCAGCTAGTGTTTGAAAAACCTGTAGCTTGGCAGCAAGTTCAATCTGAGTGAAATAATCAGTGTGTTTCAACTTCTCATATAGCTATTATGGAGACTTTACTATTTGGCTAGCTGAGATTATTCATCAAACTATGCAAGGCACATATCTTAACATTTATAATCATAAGCACTCCACACTAGCAAAATTACAGAGGAACATTACTGTATAATTAACATTACAGCAGCAGTTCTGTTTAAAGCCTGCATTTAAAGCCTCTCCAAGTCACATGTGCAAAGTTAGATTGGTTTGTAGGCTGCCAGTTCAGGCCCCAGGGTAGAATACTGGTATCTAAATCAGTGTAAAAAAGTATTCTCCAACATTGTTTGAAATGAGACCCCTTGAACATTAGCATAACTCTCTTCATGGGATCATTCACAGTTTTATTTAATTTTGTAAATAACTCCTAATTGCATTGTCAAGCAAAGAAAATCTAATTCTAAATAAGCATAAAACCAAAAACCAGACAAGTGAGTAGAATTTTTTAAGCCCATAAAATTATTCACCTTTAGTTGCATGACCCTGGAGAACTAGATAATGGTGCTGAGAGCTGGTTACTGCATACAATGACCAAAGCTCCTAGACTGTGTAAGAGATCAATATAATTGTTTCTTAGCCCTGGTCATATGTGAGCTCTGACTTAGGGTTCTTAAATGCGTTTATAGTTCTATTGTGCTGCAGAAAGAACACCTAAGTGACCCAACTTATATCAGTTTCGTTCCAAATATTCTCCCTCCTCTTTTCAAACGGTAAGGTTGAAAATATAAGCACTTATATGCCATAAAATGCCAGACTAGAGGCTGCTATATAGATGTTGTGCTGCAGAACGTGTTCTTATTGTACTAAGGGTATGTATCTTCTTACTCTTTTAAAGAGGTAACAAATTTGTGCTTACCATGCCACCATAGAGTTTTAGTTGAAGAAACACTGTCATTGACTGACCTAAAAGAAGACAGAATTATCTGTGTATTCACTCAAGGTGTGAAAATATGCCTGGGTGTATTTCTTGTAAAAGTACATGTTTCATTTTGGGAGAGAAAACTAACCATCAGCTTTGCTTGTCTGGCTCCGTTATTTTTAATTCCTTACTTCCTGTTCAGCACTTCCCAAATCTGCTGTTTTCCCAGCCTTCCCTAGACTATCAGCTTGCATCTTTTTTCCTTTGCTACTTAATTGCCCACTAAAGCACAGGAAATCTAAGCCCGTGTAGGGATATGGATGTGTAGATATGTGATAGGGATATGTGATAGGAATGGGCCATAAGTGATTACTTATTTACCCACTTGGAAGCCAGTGTCAGTGCTTACCTAAATTGAGAATTTTGATTTGAACTGTATGTTTTGCATGCAAGAAAACCTGTCTTAAGGAAGGGCTTTGTTATTAGCATTCAAACACTCAAAATCCAGCTGGTGTTCCTGAAAGAAATCAGACTGCAGGGTTTTTTTTACCAGAAGAAGTTACGCTTCCCTGTAGCAACAAATCCTCTATTACCCTAAAGGGGAAAGTTACTGCCTACATGTGGCATATGTCACCTCAGAGCAACTTGATTTTCTTTAGTCCGTATATCCAAGAACATGTATAATTCAGCTTGGAATTTTACTTTGCATTCCAACAGTAAAGTAAAATTAGTGTAATGTAATGAAAAGAAACTGTACTTCTTTTCTTGCAAAAATTCAGCGTAATCTTAAGATCTCATTATAGTTTATTCAGAGCAAGTGATGCTGAGTTGTATATTTGAAAGATAAATGGATAGAAGATGGCTGTAGACTATTATTTGCTTTCCTATAGTTTCTGGGGCAAAGTTGGCCAATTGAGTTTTTTGCAATTCATAGATGGTAGTGCCTAAGGTTTGAGGAAAAGCTGTATCAAGCCCAACTTTGATAAAACACTGAAAACTTAAAATTTCTTGCAATCTAAAAATTATAATTACAGAAAGAAGATGAAGCAAAATGTGAGTGTGCTTGTATAGAGCAGTTCTCCTATGGCTGTACATTTTGCAACCTATTGTTTTGTCAGGTTGTCAGACTGTACTTAGTAAATGAGAGAAAGGTTCCTGCCTGTAATATCAAAGTTTAACAGTTTACTGATAATCATGCTACAGGTGCATGAAAGAATTTCTACTGGATAGTGTGTCAAATTGACTATATTGGAATATAGTATTTTCTAGGTAGCAAAGAAAGAACTTGAAATGTAGCACCAAAAAAAAAAAAAAAGGAAAGAAAAAAAAAAAGGAGTAACTAAAACTTCAAAATTTAATGAAGATATTACCTTTTCTTTCTGCTTTGTTTTCTAGCGAAGCTTCCTGGGCTGTACAACTTTTAGAGTAGCAGACTTAGTAAAGTCAAAGGAGCAACAGTTGACCCTTACACTCAGGTAAGTGTTTTAATTTGTTATAAACTATGTTGAATTAATAATCTATGGGGTTTCACATCCAGAGAAGAGCGATGAATCTAGTGAAGGGTCTAGAGGGCAAGTTCTTTGAGGGGCAGCTGAGGAAACTGGAGTTGTTAGGCCTGGAGAAAAGGAAGCTGAGGAGAGAGCTTATCACTCTGCAACTGCCTGAAAGGAGTTTGTACTGAGGTGAGAATTGGTCACGTTTTCCAAGTAGCTAGTGGAACAAGATGGCCTCAAGTTGTGCCAGGGGAGGTTTAGGTTGGCTATTAGGAGAAAATTCTTCACCAAAATGGTGTTAAGTATTGGAACAGGCTGCCCAGGGAAGTGGTGGAGTCACAATTTCAGGAGGTATTTAAAAGACATCTAGATGCGGCAGTTAGGGACATGGTTTAGAAGTGGATTTAGCAGTGTTAGATTTATGGTTGGACTCTATGATTTCAAAAGTCTTTTCCAACCTAAATGATTCTGTAATTGTTGCTTGACTATGAAACTCTGTATTACTTCAGGTATTTGATGTCAACTTGAAATGCTTGTATTTCTACCATGCACAAAGTCAAAATGAAATATCGATTCTTTAAGCTGCACCTTGCTTTGTGTCAGATTAGAAGAGGTTAGCGATTTTTTAGTATGATAGTCTATGGAAGAATTGCAGGGAATTTGAAGTAGGGGATGTTCTTTCAGAGTTTCCTTTAGAAAGGAGCAGAAAATTCTAAATTTCATTTGATGTGTGTTTTTTAAAGATTTAACACTGTACAGTTTTCTGGTTTGGTTACTTAGCACATTTAAAGATGGTGGACCTAATTGATCAGGGCTTCTCTTATGTGAAATTGGTTGTCATCTTCTGAACTATTGTTACATGCAGACAAACTCAGATAGTGTGGGTGTGATGTACAACTGTAATGAGTGGTACAGCGTGGAGAGTCAGAGCCCATATTCAAAACTGGGCTGAACAGATAGTTCCGGTTGTAATCTCTTAAACCATTGTTGCATGCAGCCAACTCAGTATGGTGGTGATGTACAACTGTAATGAGTGGCACAGTATACAATGTTGCAGGAGAGTCAGAGCCCCTATTCAAAACTGGGCTGAACAGATCATTCTGAAAGCTGTGCACTGAGGAAAAAGCATTCAGTTTTCAGCCGTGATACTGACTCTCATGGCCTAAGGTGTATAAAGATATGAATCTTTTTGAAGGTTAGGGGACACATTTTAGGTGGGCTTTATATGGTGCTGGGATTTTGTTAATTTTTGCAGGAACTATGGAGACTTATTTGCAATTACTGGGTAGGTACAGGTAAGTACCTAAACTCATGATGCTTCCCCATAGCCATGTTTTCTGGGAGGAAGGAAGCTGCGACTAGGAAAACTGAGATATTTGTATATGTTCTGCCTAGGATACTGTACGTAAGTGCTGTAGAAAAGTTGTGTTACGTTCTTTATCCCTCCACGTGAAGCCAGGCTTGATTTGGGTGGAGGCCCAAATTGCAAACCATTTCAGTGATGTTGTGGTATTGTGACTATTTTGAGGACACTGTATGTTTTTTAAACAGAAACTTCCTGAAGTATTTTGGGTTTATTACCACACCTGCTTTCCTATTATAATGATAGTAGTTGCATATATGTGTAGTTTAAAGGGCAAAGTTAACAAAATGCCTTAATTGCTCCCAAATGCAGATAACGTCATGCCTAACCAGCAGGTAACTACTTCTTACAGAGGAAACCAATCAAATCAAATGTGAACTGACTACTCCCTATGGAATTGTATGGCTAGATAAACAAATATCAATTTACTGTTTGTAAGTTTTTTGTTACAGAATTTCGAGTTGTCTCAAGTTCTTTGGGGCAAACTTTGCCTCTCCGATTGACATCTGGAAGAATGCCTCTGACAGGTGCCATAATAATTGACAGAATGTAAAGCATCAGGAAAGTTTCAGAGTATTATTTATCTAGCCCATCTAATTTGTAAATAAAAAGTTCAGATGGATAACTAATAATCTACAGGTGTCAGATTTCCAGGTTAGTTTTAACTGAAACTCAAAGCCTTTTCAGATTTGCTTTTATTTATTATTTTTAGTGTTGTATGTCCTCTTTATGCAGCTAAACATTAAAAGACAAATATTATCGTAGAATCCTGGAATGGTTTACATTGGAACTTGCTTTCTTTTAATCGCCCTATTATGTTAGCTCCCCTCATGAGGATAAGGAGCTTTATCAGAGCATGCAGTTCGATTTTTGATTTAATTCTTGTTGATATACTTTGAATGGGAGTTTACCAGAGACTGCCTGGGACTGAGATACTTCTTTGCTAGATCTGAAGTAAAGATTTAAGTATCCAGAAATAGCTCTTTGGTGTGCCCTGTAAATATTGATGCAACTAGAGTATCTGGTTACTTTGTCCAGGGTGTTGTGGGTTTTTTTTCTGCCCATTTATTATGTCTTGCCATTGTCTTTTGCGAGTTACACAACAATATAAAAGTGTTTTTAAAGAAATATTCTTGTATTTTTCTCTGTTATTTTGTGGAGGGCTGGCATACATCTACAATTCCTTACTTTTCCTCTCCAGTATACATTCGTAATGATTAAGGAATCAAGTTACAAAACCACTGCAAAAGAATTTATTGTGATTGTCCTTTCTTCCCTATGAAGGTGCTCTAAACTAATGTCTGAGTGTTTATTGTAGATGTGTGTACCTATGTCTGTCCAAACATCAGAACCAGAACAGGTCAATTTGTAAAATTGCTTTGATACTGATGATGTATGCAACTGATGTTGGCAGAGGAAATTTAGTTAGTAGAGACTTGGGATTGTGCTTTTCAGCATGAAGTTTACAAAACCAGGTATGCCTTCTACAGAACAAAAGTTTTATTTTGTAATGGTAATGCAATGCCACTTGCTTCCAGCTTTCTCACAGGCTGTGACGGTGAACAGGATAAAATGGGCTGTTGAATAAAGCAAAGCCAAAGCTACAATCAGTAGCAGAATATTTCTTAATAGTGACTATATGTTGCAGTGTATTTAATTTAAAAATAAAAAAGCACGCATCCTTTTTTTCTTTGTAAATGAGTTAGGTAATGATTGCTATTTTAGTAATTAATAATAATTTGTAAAATAAATTTTAATAATTTTTTTCATGTTCAGTTTAGAGGATCTTTTTGCCATGCCTTTCTTTTAAGAACAGCACAATGTGTTTTTTTGCTTGGTTGAGGCTTTCTGTAAAGGGCTAGCAGTTCATATTTCCATTAGCTGCTTCCCCTGAGATGGTAGTTTGCCTGTTTCCAAGAAGGTCATCTTTAACTGGGCAATTTTGGTATGATTTCCAGTGAGTTACATGTAAGAAGCAGCAAAAGAAAAAGGTAAAAGTGCTCTTTTGCTCTCTCTGTAAAAATAAGGTCCATCTGTCTAAGATGCTCCTCTTAGTAGACAGTACAAAACTGTAAGTAGGGTACTTCAAGATGAAACCTGGGTAATATCAATGCCACTTGCATCCTTTGGCCCCTGTAAACAAGAACTCTGTAGTGATGGAACTAACCATGCAAAAACAAGAACTAGGATGAATTATGCAGATCACCTGAGAGAGCATGCCTGTGAATGTCTGTCAGTTCTGTAGTATGCAGACTTTCTTTAAAGAAACGTGTGACTGTACTTGACCTCTTGAACCATGTCTTTTTGTCTATCAATCTGATTTTTTTAGCTGCCTTCTTTTCATTTTCTTGGGCAGGACTGAACCTCTTTCCTTTAAACAAAAGAGATAAAATATAACCAGTTATTTTTGGAAAGTTCAAAAAAAAAGAACTCCAAGACTGTGTTAAAGAAAGTCCCTCCAACTTCCCTGCCTCCTAGCACTGTCCTGCAAGCATCTTATAGTTCAGTAGGCCGGAAGACACATAACTGCACTTTAGTAGTAGTTACAGTCATAATGTTTAACTAACTAAAGACAATTTGAAGGCAGCACACTAGTTCTTGCAGTTGTTTATGAACATATAACTTCATTAGCAAATGACGGCTATAAAATACTATGTATTTAGCTGCTTTTCTCCATTAAAATTCAGTCCAACTCTGCCTACAACTATTTTTACTTTATCTCCATCCTGAAATTGTTTCTTGTCTGGTTCATGTCATGTCATCCACCACAGGAAGCAGGTGAACAATGGCTTGGCACTATAAGCCAGGCAACCATTCAGTTGAGGTGAAACTTGTTTTGATATGAAGCTTAACCAACAGTACATTGGATCATGAAAACTGAGAAAGAATTGAACAGTGAAAAACTTTATTTACCTTAGAATGCAATATTAGTCTATACTAATGTCATTTATTGTGTATTATGCTTTGAAGAAAGGGGCTGCCTGCTAGATGGCAAGTCATGCAGTTTGCGTTTCAGGTGGCAGTCACTCATTTTGTGATGTATAATTGACATGGCCGTGCAAATACACTGTCTGCTTCTCTTTCCTTGTACTCCTGAGATTTTGTTTTGCTTTTGTTTTTTGTTTTATTTTTTGGAAGAAAAGTATGGCCATGGGAACCAATTAGCAGGCCTAAATTTGCATATTCACTGTGCAACAATGAGACTTGACATGCACAGCATTGGAGGCAAATGGCTGCTGTTCTCAGTCCTTCTGACTCATTTGCTTTTCTACCGTTAGCTTGTTACCTTCTTTCTTTCTGGACGCTTGGGTCAACCTTTTGTTGCTGGAAGTATTCAGGTGAGCCTGTATTCCTGCTGCTCATGATGGTGCAGACTAGCTCCTTACCTTGCCTTTGAGGGAACCAATACTGACCTGGTGATTCTTGAGGACATAGTGTGGTAGGGAAATCCTTGTGTATAATAAACTACAATTTCATATTAGAAGCATTAGTAAGTGTAGTTTTAAGCCTGAGCAGATTTCATGATGGCTTCAAAAGTCTGTGGTTTGGCTCAGTGCACAGAACAGCAGTGTTGCTTTTAACAGACACTGATAGAAGTTTGTGGGGTTTTTGTTGTTTTCTTTTTAAGTTCGAAACAAACTGCTTCACTTGGAATTCCCTCCACAAGGTTCAGCAGAAGGTGAATCCTTAGTGACTTCAGCTTAGTGAGTGTGAACTGTCTGAGGCTTATGGCTGTGGTAGGTGCAGGGAGCACTGCAGTGTGCAGTCATGTTACGCTGCATGGTTAGGGATAGACTTAAACATTGCTAGCTTCACTGCCAAAGCCTGTATCCTGTGACAGTGGATTCTAAAATCTGGTTTAGAAATCATGCTTCTAACATTTGATCTCCTTTTCATTGATCATATTCCAAATGCAGGTTCTCTGCAGGCCATTGATTCTCCTTCTCCCAGGCTTCTAAAAATAATCAGCAATTTTCCAACTCCATTAACGAGAGTTTGAGCCATATATGGGCCTCTTCACATTGACGTGGTGTTTTGTTTCTTTTTTTTTATTATTCTTATTGCTCTATTCCTCATCCCCATTGTCACTCTGCAGTTTTATGAAGATATAATCCTTTGTCTTTTGGGTATACCGTATCTCTTGTTACATGACCATGAGCCATTTGATGCAGGGACAATCTTCACTGCACTGCGAGAGTACAGAGTGCATTTTTTGCCTTTATTAAACTGCAGTAAATAAGCTGATTCTATCCTAATGCATTATGAAGTAGTCTAAAACTAATTAATTATTCTCCTTATGCTCTGTTGAAAATCAGTGTGTATGTGTGAGATTGTCTTTTCCTGTCTGTCCAGGCAAATTGCATGAAGTGTATGCATGTATATGTATGTATATGTGCAATACTGTTTCTGTTAGTGCAAAGTAATAAAGACTTTTATCTAAGTATGATTGCCAGACTTTACTTATTTTTCCCAGTGCATCACTTCTGTTTTTCGCTTTTAATTTTCTTTCAAGCTAAATTCTAATCTCCTGATGTTGCTTGAAAGTTTTAAATGTGTCTGTTGTTTGCAGACTCATGCACCAGAGGTATTTTACCAGTGTCTGACACAGCTAATAACAGTTTCTCCTTGGGCATTTATAGAGCTCTTTGTTGATTTGCATGTCTGTAGCATAGGGTGGTTGGGTTTTTGTTGTTATTGTTTCTTGGTTTTGTTTTGTTTTAATTGTGTTTTCATGTTTCCATGTGGAAAGAGGAAGTAATATAACTGCAATGCGGTGTCCCACCGTTTAGTTTTATTCTGTTGCGTGACCTTCTCTTGCAGATACTGCGTGTTTCAAATTGTAGTGTTAGGTATATATTAGACCAGAACAGGAGCGATTTTGAGAAGAAATCAAACATGTATAGGGTAAACTTCCAAATCTATACTGCTAGTTGTGCAGGCAAGCAATGCAGTGCTCACTGCTGTACTGAGGCCAAACCCCGAATAACAGCAATAAGGGGGAATATTTAGTGTTCTAAAGGAAGGGAGACAAGGACTGTGAAAACACAATTGGCTCTTTTTTTTATTTTTTAATTTTGTTTTACTTGAGCAGCATGCCTTTTTGCCCCGTAGCACTTCATTTGCAAATTAAGCTCCATTTTGCTCAACATCTCTTTATACTCTTTAATTTCCTCTGATGTACTTTTAAATCAGATCTGGTTTATGTAGGTCAGTGTCAGACTTGCAGGTCTCTTTAGCCTTAGAAAAATGTTTCCTAAAAAAAGATGGGCAAGATTTTATTCCTGAAAGTCAAATGAATGCAACATTTTCCTTTCAGACTGGAATAACAGCAAAGTGCTATTGCATATTTATGTCAGCCTGGTAATGAGGTCGTTCACTTGTACACTTTAGTTAGGACACATTAAGCTGCTGAAAAATGTTCTGTCTCACAGCCACACATTTTACTCTGATTTTTAAAGGTATAGGTGATTTGCTAACATCTGTTGTATTCCCTTTCTCCTTGGAAATGCTGTAGTCCATTTGTTGAATTAGCCTAGCTTGCATGCTGGTTTGACATGGGAAGGAGAAAACAAATGAAATCAAACCATTAAGCTGTAGCAACTCAGGGGAATGTTTTTCATTCAGAAGGCAGTTAAGTTCTTCTCATGCATTTCAAAATTATTGTACATTTTTGCTCATAAACATTCTTTGAACATTGAACCCTTACCCTTCTTATTTCTTTTGTGTACTTTGTTAATTAACATAGGCTTCTTTGGTTGCGAGGCTATCTGGAATTGGTTCATTTTGTATTGTTCCTTTATTGTCAGTAATGAATTTGGCTTAGAGGAAATGAAGTAGTGGCACATGTAAAATATGAAGAATTATGTCTATTTTGCAAGGTTTTATATAAGAACAAATTTAATTTGTGTAGTTACAAGATGAATGTATTTTAATGAGTCACATATTAAAGCATAATGGTTTGCAACTAAAATAATTATTTAAATTTGAAGCTTGAGGGAAGCTGTATTTTGAGACTTCACTGTAAAAAAATGGAAGTTTTGATTTAGCATGATAAATAAATATCCATGCCTGAAAAGACTGACATATGTACTTGACTTGAGTCAGTGCGAAGAGCTGGCATGCTCTGACTTAACTAAGGCCTTATGCTGTATGCAGAAATACAGATAATGTCAAACTGTACAAGGAAAACACAGACAGGGTGCTCCCACCAGGGGCATGAGCAGATACTCTGGGAAAGCCTGTGCGTGGCAAAGTCCAGGGCCTGCCCTGCCTCAGAGCGGGAGATAATATGTGTCAGCACAGTGCTGCAAAGGGGCTCCCAACGCTTCCAAGGCAGTGAGAATTATCTCATGGAGCTGTACAGCCATGGTGGCTCCCCATGGTATTGTTCCATGCGGCAGGCCAGTCCTTGGATTGCAGTCTTTCTTCCAGTTGGTGAAATGAGGAGAAGGCTGTTTGGTTTGGTTTTTATTTTTTTCCTTCCTATACTAATACAATGTGAGGACTGTTTTTTGAACTTCTCAAAGAGTGTCTGTGTTGGAGGGGGTTTGACGTTTTCCTGCAGCAAGGATTGCCTTAGGAATGTGGCATTTTTTTAATGGAAACACTTATTTCTAATATTACTGTTTCTGAAAGTAATTTTTTCTGTTTTATTGCCAGCCCTCTAGTCACTTTTATATGTATTCTTTTGTCCTGCTCCATCACTTCTCATTTTTGCTTCTGAGATTATACACAGTATTACCCCAAACCCATTTGTTTTCATTCTTTTCATTCCTTTCTGTGATTTTGCAATTCTGCTGATCTTAATCTCATTGTTTCCTTTTGCCAATTCTTACTTGGTGACTGTTGTTCTACCTTCTTCATTCTTATTAAATGATCTGTTACCCTTCTTCCTTTCTTTCAAAAACTACGGCCGTTCAGAGTAAGCCAGGGGAGATAGACTGCACCATTAACCTTGGTGTTTTGCTACTAGTGAAAGCTGAAGAGCATTCAGAATCTTTTTGGAGTTTAAACCTTGGTTGCTCCTAAAAGACAGTACTCTTGGGAGATGTAAATCTGAATTGCTATTTATTTTCGCTTAATTGGAAGTAAACTGTTTGCAGAGATGATAATAAAGGAGTTCATCCGGAACTATATTATCTTCTCTCATATAGCTGAAGAAACGGGGCTGATTCTGAATAATTACTTAACAGAAAGACTTCGAGGGGAAAGTGATATTCAGATTAGTTTCATTATTTTGGTTTAGCAGGAGGTTTATTAATATACTGAGCATGTCCTTTCCTCACAGATTATGTTAGGAAAAAAAGCAGTATGTTGTGCAATGAGATTGCAGCTCATAAGCAAGGTATGGTGCAGTGTTATAGTCCTTTCTATAGTCACGGTCCACACACAGAATAATGTCTAGAATAAAAGCTTGGCATATTCGTAGATTCTTCCACTATTTATAGCACTTACCCATCCTCAGTTTTGTGGTGAAAACTTTGATTGCTCTTTTAAAGAATGTGGAGAAAATACAATATACCTTATTGTTAGCATTTGGTTTATGATTAGAATCATAGAATGGTTAGGGTTGGAAAGGACCTTGAGGTCATCTAGTTCCAACCCCCCTGCCATGGGCAGGGACATAGTTGACAGAGTGGAGAGGGGACTAAATGTTTATCAATAATGTTTTTACTGAATGCATGTGGTGCTGCAGATGACCTAATGTGTGGCGTTTTTCCCTAGGACTTCTGATGGCGGGAAGACAGTTGGTACCATTGAAGTCAATCTTGTGAAAATGGGAGAGCTAGAGGATGGTGAAACAGATCACATCACAACAGATGCCCAGGATCAAAAGGTAGAAACTCAGTTCGTTGCACAAACTTAATGAGAATGATCAGCTTTGCCAAATACCAGAATTACTAATTCTAAATTCCGTTACAGACTTAATAAAAAATTTCCAGAATAAAGTATTATGTACACTTAATATCCATAAGTTAAAAATAGTTTTTAATTAAAACCCACATAACAATATTCTATCCCTAGTTTCCTAGTCCCTCCCCTTCTTTAGGAAAAAAAGAGCTAATTTTGATCTTAACTGAATGTGTTTGATCACTCCTGATCAAAAAAATGTACATAAAGGCACCATAAATCTTACTTTTCCCTTGGACAGTTCTTCCATTTTCTGCCCTTGAAGTCCATGGATTTTTATGTGCAACCGATGCCTACAATATTGAAAACCTCGAAAGAATGACAGACAAGCTAGCCAAAGAAGAGGTGAATCCCCTCTTTGGTTCAGCTGCATTTTGTGGGAGCATACAGTGGTGCGGAAAATCAGTGGGAGGGATGGCATAGCAATGATGCCTTAAAGTGGTAGCATAGAGCGATGTTGATCAGGGGGTTGTATGTAGAGAATGTAATTTGGATGCTTATGGTGTGGGACAAGAGGAAAGACAGAAGGGCTTGCAAAGAGAAAAAATACTCTTAACTAGGCAGGTTGTTGCAGGCAAAAGTGGTGGAGACTGGAGTTGTAGTTGATATGGGGAGAGTGAATTTGAGAGTAATAAAAAGCAAAGGAATGAGCATGGAAAGGAAGGGCTGTCTCTATGATGACAAGAGGTTTAGGATTGGAGGAGATTCAGAAATAACTGCTCAGAACAAGGAAATCAGAGTTTGAATGATTTGCAGTTAATAAAAAGGTCCCTCTAACTGGGATCCTAACTGATGGTAACTGACATACCTGCACAGGGTTGCCTCCTCCTCTTGTATCTGCCTCTTCAGCCTCATTCTTACTGACAGAATTTTTGCAGCCCTGATGCTATAGTGTATTGCTATACACTATGGTGTATTCTGTTATTAGTGGGGAAAAGAAAAGTAATGACATTAGATAATGCTGCAGGGAATGTAAATTTAAGGACTGCATTTTTTTTTTCCCTGGAAGTAACATGTAAGAATGTAGCTTTGGGGGAATTGGTCTGAATACCTTTCCTGCTCAGCCAAAGCAGTCTGCTTTTGGGCCAAATTCTGAGGGTAGATTTTATAGTCCTTTTTTCACCATTCTTCTCAAAAAACTTCAATGCCCTTTTAAAGCAATGGACCACTGGGACCAGTTCAAAGAAGCCAACAGATACTGTGAAATCTTTGTGGTTTTGTACTGCAAAACATCCACAAGATATATAAAATGAACTATTTTTTCAGTCTTCTCTTTCATTTTGCTTTTCTTCCATTTCAAAATGTGGAGCGAAGCTTTCCACAATTATTTGGAATATAATGAATGAGCTCTGTCTAGCCTGGTGGAGCCAGAAATAGCATAGCCAGCAGGGCCAGGGAAATGATCATCACCCTGTACTTGGCATTGTTGAGGCTGCACTTGGAATCTTGTGTTTGGTTCTGGGCCTCTCACTTTAAGAAAGACATTGAGGTGCTGGACTGGGTCCAGAGAAGGGCAACAAAGCTGGTGAGGGGTCTGGAGGGATAAGTCTTATGAGGAATGGATGAGGGAACTGGAGTTGTTTAGTCTGGAGAAGAGAAGGCTCAAAGGGAACCTTATCACTCTCTAAAGCTACCTGAAAGGAGGTTGTAGTGAGGTGGGGGTTGGTGTCTTCTCTCAAGAGAAAAGTGATAGGACCAGAGGTAATATACTCAAGCTGCACCAGGGGAAGCTTACATTGGATATTAGGAAGAATTTCTTTACAGATAGAGCAATCAGGTATTTGAACAGGCTGCCCAGGGTATTGGTGGAATCACCATCCTTGGAAGTGTTCAAAAACTGTGTAGATGAGGCACGCAGTGATATGGTTTAGTGGTGGTCTTGGCAGTCCTGGGGTAATGGTTGGACTTGATGATCTTAAAGGTCTTTTCCAACCTAGTTGATTCTATGATTCTAGGGAGTTCTAATACTTATCAAGAAAGAAAAGCCTCGTGACAGCTCCATTTTCTGTGGTCTTTAAAGGATTCCTTAGTTTTCATTTATTAGTTGCACCGTGAATTCTTGGTTTCTATGTTCATACTGAGGATGCAATTGTGAGACTGCAAAGTTACTGAATTATTTCAAAGAAATAAGTTCTGAATCAGGTTTGACAATTCATTAGATTAACTATGTACAGGGAATTCCTCATGGAAGTGTAAGTTGATAGTTAAATTCAGTCTGAGATATCCGCTGCTGGGACAGTACATCATGTCTTGCTCTTGGAGTTAAGCTCTGCAACAGAATATGTAGGAACCTGGGAAGCCCTAGGAGCTCACTATCACCTTTAGAGGCTTACTTGTTGTTTTGGTTTATTTTCTGACTGGGGGTAGGAGAAGCATTAAAAATGTACATTTAACATAGGTTTGCACTGTCAATTTTGCCATGAACTTTTAATACCTTTATACCCGGATCAAAGAAATCTTCCAATTCACTTGTATAACAAATTGCTTCAATCACACACTATGAGTACATTTTAAAGACTTTCTGTGGTTTCTACTTTTTCCTTGATTAAAAATTAATGGAGTGCTTTCTGACGCTGCGCGTGAAAACTGCCTTGTCACCAGAAAGGTCTCTGAAAGCACAGAACTTATCAAAAATTATTTTAACCTCTGCTGTAGGAAACCTTTCTGGTTTATTATGAAACAGATGATCATATTTTGCCATTTCTCTGCTATAGCTCTGATTGTGTTTCAGAATTATAGAACGGGAATATGAAGAGGAAAATGTAAATTATAATTAAGGGTTGGGAGTTACATTATCGGTGATGTTTTTCAGTCTGCCTTTTATAAACCACTATCAATTTCCTTGTAACACCTGAATGTGTTACATTTGCTGTTGCATTTCTTTTGTAGTGTGCATTGGTTCGTGAATGTACAGCCACTGAAGGCATAAGTGGTAAAGACAGCTTGCCTTCATTAAGTGCAGGTATGTATTCTGACATCCATAAAAAATGAGTGTTGCAATGCCATGTCAGATCCTGAAGAAATCACAAAGACTAGGGGCAGAGCTCTTAAAAGGCTCTTCAAATGATGCACAAATTTTTAATATTTTAATGTTTTGTACCTATTTGACAGTATCACTTACTGAGAAAAGTAAGGAAAACTTCCAGAAATATGTCAGTTATGCTTTCTGAAACAAGCATTTCTATGTCTTTACCATTCAATGATTTTCAAGATTTTCAATAACTTCAGTGGGCATGGAATTAACCTGATAGCTTTGTCTTTTAACATTCTGTTAATTATGCATTTTTTGTAACTGCATACCCTGGAGAATTAATCTCTCTCACAGTTGATGAAGTGGCAATTTCAGTTTGATCTGGAAGCTATATGTCCTAAAATGAAGGAAGCTGTTGGCAGGCCGTTCTCAATTCTGGGTGAACTCTGGGCTAAAGTGTCCAGTGTTCAACTAGATCTATTTCTCTTTCATTATGCTGAGAAATATTACATGCTGATATGCTGCACCATAAAAGTTTTATTAGCCCAAGTTTATGAATCTCCATTACTCTGCAGTAACAATGTCACAAATAAGTTATATGGATCATCTGAAACCACAGTGCTGTCAAGAATTCTGTGTGTTTGCTGCATACATTTGAGGACAAATGTTACTGAAGTTCCAAAACTTTTACTGAAACTTGTCCATATGACTTCACTGATAAGACAGACTTATTTAGACTAGCTTTGCAGTCTGAAAGAAGCACTAGAAGCCTTCAAAAAAGAGGCTTTTTCCATGTATGTATGAATGCTGTGATTTTTTTTTTCTGTGACTTGTTGAGCCTTGATCAAAAGCAAGGAAAAAAAATCTTCTTCAGAGCTGCCATTTCTTTTCAACAGTTCCACATGAGACTAGATAAGTTTGTGGAAAAAATACTCATTGATAAATATTAAATACACAGGAACTACATCTGGCTCCGGAAATTCCTGAACTGAAAATCATTGGAGGCGGGGAGTGTATCTTGCATCTTTAGGTATCTATTTACAGCTCTTGGAGACAGATACAGAGCCAGTTGAACAATTTGGCCTAACTCAGTGCAGCCCTTTCCTTGATTCTGATTCTATATGTTAGCCACATAAGTGGGTCTTACAGAAATGACATTTCTGTACAGAGAAAATGTTACTGATTCACAACTGATTTCTTTCAATTTGATGGCTCTGTTGACTGAGTTTCATTGCATTTTTTGTGGGGTTTTTTTGTTGTTTTTTTTTTTTTTTGTTTGGGGTCTGCTTGGTTTTTTTTTTTTTTATCTTTATTTTTATGGGGAAATGCAGTAGTTTGGGGATTGTATTTTGTTGGAACTTCCAAGGTCAGTTTTATGAATATTAAGGTCTAGATCACTTTGTCAAGAGTATTTGCACATGATTTTTTAGTTTATCTAGACAGCACTTAACATTTCTACATTTATTGTTCTCATATACAAATGCATAATTTGAAACCAAAACTCCCACCCAACATTACCAGGGTGGGGTTTTGATTGGGTTTTTTTTGTTATTTAAAATAATTGAGGGGAAAAATCAGAACTGCAGATGCGTATGCAAGAAATGACAGAACACAGGGTATTGACAAGAGTTTTCAGTCACAGGAAGCTTGCTCTAGTAAATGCACACACTTCAGTCTGTTTCCTGTAGTCATGGCTTCCTCTTCTCTCTCCAGCATTGCCTCCACTTCCCTGCTGACACCGTGCCCTAGTTCCAGGTTTTGTCAGTCCCAATCTCTTTACTGAATTCCCAATTTCTTTTCTTATAAAATTTTAGCTCTCCTTTTATATTCTCAACCTTTATGATCACCCAGTCAGACTTCTTCCCTAGCACAGTGCTGTGAATGTGCTTCATGTGGATCAAATTCCGGTGTTGTCTGGAGACTGGCTTTCTCACATAGGTAATTCGGTGCTGCCCTTAAGCATATTGTACCATGCAGTAGCTCTGCTCAAAACCAGATTCATCCAGTCTGTATGAGTGTCATGTGCACAGTTTTGGTGGTGTTAAAAACTGGGAAGGATGCAAGAATTTTCAGTAAAGGTAGACCCTTGCTGTATGTAGGAGGTGTAAAGTTCAAGTTTTGAGTTTTTACATAATGAAATTTCTCTCCCAGTGCTTATGTTGTTGTCATATATGGTGAAATTGCACATCTCTGTAAAAGATCTACTGTCAGAATTAAAGTTTATAAAGCACAGAATTTTCTATTGCAGATTTCTGGCCTCATTCTGTGCAGCCGGAAATTTCAGAAAATAATCAGTTTAAGCCAGACAAATATGTGCGGCAGAATTAGAGGCAATCAAAAACAGGGGCTGAAGGGAAAGAAACAATATCAGTAATATAGTAGAAGTATATTACAGGCAACCTGATAACATCAGCATTGCCTGCACTACTTTCCCTCCTGTGTACACATAAAACTATTGCAGTGAAGTGTATATTCCATATAGATATGTATTTAGTACATGTGTATACTGTTGTAAAAATCTTTTTTTCTATCTCCAGTGGTTTATCAGGCCCTCAAAACTATGAAACTGAAAACATACCCCTGTGTGAATCTTGAAGTCTGTAGGAATAGATGCACATTGACATTCCTCTGAAATTTAAATCTTAATATAAGGAACTTGCAGCCATCAAGTGAGTTATGAGGCACTTATTGAGTGAGTGGGAATGAGTATCATATCTCAGAGGCTTATCACTATTCCATTTATACCCCAAGAGATTAACTTTATGTGTCTGGAAATTCAGTTATTTGTTTATAACACTGGAGATTTTGCCAATTGTTTGCATGTAAACAAGTTGAGCTTTGCAATAAAAAAAAATTCAAAGTAATTGAAATTAAGCAAAACCTAAGAAAATTTTAATTATTCTTCCTGAGGTTATATGCATAATGCACCTATATGACAAAGGAAGATGTAGTTAGAAACACTGTTCGTAAATTAATATATGGCAGCAGTATGTTTTGATCTATGTTCAATAGGGAACAAAAATGAAAAAAGTATTCAATCTTTTATGATGTTTTCATTGTACTTGCAGGGGAAGCAGTGTGAAGCATATTGCATGGAATAAAACCACAGAAGTCTTTAAATTTAAAAATGAGAATTTCCAGAAATATGGCTAGTTAAATATATGGCATTGGCTTTTAGGCTTCATTGCATGGAGAAAGGCTTTTAGAATGGGCTTTTCTCTTTTTAAACACAGCAGTTCATCTGTTGGGTTGGGTATTTTTCAGTGTTTTTCATGATCACTGTCTAAATATAGGAAGGATTACCTTTATGAAGCTTTGAGTCATTTTAATAACTACCTTTTATAAAAGCCAAATCTAGTCTTGCCACTCTTACTGTTCTGGTGGTTTTACATGCCTTCTGGAATTTGTTTTTAGATGACTTGTTGTAATTAGGAAGCAATTATCGTTGTAATTGGAAAGGAAAATGCATCTGAGATTTTTATGGAATCACATGATGTCAAGTATCTTACAGCTTTTGCTGATGATCTGAAGCTTTAGTGATACTTCAAATTAGGTTTTTTTCTGAGTTTTTAAATGAAATTTTCTGCATATAGATACATATATATTAAACTTGCAACACATTTGAGATTATCCCTGTCTGAAAATTCAGACTTGGAGGTGGTACCTGAATTATAGATTAATGATAAACAATGATAAAAGTCACAACTCTTTGACCCGCATTTTCAAATTTATTTCTGGTCTCCCTTGCTATCATGCTGCAGTTCTGCTGGGATTTTTTGTTTGGCTTTGTTTTTTCCCCATGGTGGTTGTGGTAATGCTGGGAAAAGAGATTGTAGAGCTACGTATGTGTGTTACGTTCTGACAGACAAATGTGAATTTTTGAATGTAATAGATTGAGTGCAAATTTAAGGGCTGTTCTTGGAAAAACAGCCTTTGATAACTTCTTAGGAACTAGGTATAACAAGGTAAAACAGAGAGAAGAGCCTTTTATGCCGTGGCATCATCATTTGAAATATCCTAATAAAAATAGATACTAATAAAAAATATCTTAATATTAGATCTATATCCTAATAGAAATATCCTAATAAAATTTATTAACCTCCTTCCTAGAGAACAGGTGGCATTAAAACCAAAAAACCCATAATCCCCCACACACAAAAAACCCCACCTACACAACAATGACAAAATCACCATTAAATCATTATCTGTGTTTTGGCAAGTGTCTCTTTTAAGGGCAGACCTGAATTAGCCCTTAGTTTCTTGAGCCATCCCTGACATCTGATGATTGTCATTCCCTGTCTTGTTACTGGAAGGTGATTAGTGCCATATATCTACTTTGTGGATTGATGGAAGCTGTCAATAACATTGACAAAACTGATTTTGTTAATTAGAAATATCTCAGCAAAAAAAGGAGGAAAATAAGTGGGATTGAGTGTGCCCTCAGCAAGTTTGCCAATGACAACAAGCTGAGTGGTTTTGTCGATACACTGGAGGGAAGGAATGCCATCCAGAGGGACCCTGACATGCTTATGAGGTGGGCTGATGGCAACCTAACGAAGTTTAACCATACTGAGTGCAAGGTCCTACACCTGGGTCAGAGCAATCCCAGGCACAGCTACAAGTTGGGCAGAAAAGACATTGAGAGCAGCCCTGTGGAGAAGGACTTGGGGGTGGTGGTCGATGGAAAAATGAACATGAGCCGGCAGTGTGCTCTTGCAGCCCAGAAAGCCAACCGCATCCTGGGCTGCATC
>JAOEHY010039806.1:0-12499 GCA_025447955.1 Psilopsiagon aurifrons | reverse complement strand
AAAGTCCTTGGCCAGACCAAACATCACTACGCCATAACTAAAAACATTGGTGTTATCAGCGCTGTTCTCAGGCCACACATCAAAAACACAGTGCTTCACCAGATACCAAGAAGGAGAAAAATGACTGCTACTGCTGAACCCATGACACTACTCCCTCCTGCTTTGCTTTGCCCTTAGAGTGTGTCGTGAGCAGTGGAGCAGTTTGAATGTTCTTCATATCTCTTACTGAAAGCGAATAGCGATGATAGTACTGGCTGCTAGAGCACTACATAGAGGAGCTGGGAGCAGAAAGAAGTGAAACCTATGGAGGTGAAGTTCCTTGTCTAGAATGGTTTGGGTGCATGCTGGGGCCTAGCCTCGTTAGAAGGAATGGAATATATGGAATCAAAGTGAAATTCTATATGGGACAAGAAATGGGGTGGTCTTTATAGCAGGGTGGTCTTACACTGAGGTTTAATGTATGTACAATATACAAACATTTTTGACAGACCATTAACACCTATAATCTTGTAAATATTTGCAATTTTCTAGATCATAAATATAGCTGCATAAGCAGTTCTTTCAGGACATCATTTATACTCCATTAAAGGTTAATTTACAAGTTAGTACCTTATAGAAAGAAGATATGTGTACTTTTATGTTAACTTTCTGTAAAGGGAGACTGGTGTCTCCAGCAGCAATTTGTAATTCTCCTGTGACACTCCCAGTGGCACTATTCAAAGCACTATTTGAATTCTTTTCATCAGCTCATGTTCGCAGCAAACTTAATCTTCTGTTTTGAAGACAGAGGGAGAAAGAAAGAGAAAAAAAAAATAGAGCAAGATCTTTAGTCTTCTGTCTGCGTTCCCAAGCATCCAACTGTTTGTTTAAACAGTCTCCCCTGACACACATTCTCATTTGTCACAGTGCTGATGATACCTGCTGCTGCATCTTAGCCCAACTTCATTGGCTTGGCTGTGCCAGAGTCTTGGTTGTTAAGGGGGGCAGGGAGGGAAGACGTAAATAGTAGGAGATTGACTCTGTGGGCTATGACTTTATTCACTGTAATGGCGTTTGTGCTTTCTAAAGATCAAAGGCCAGAAAAAGGGTGGGGGCAGGGGGAGAGAAAGAAAATTGTTCACTGTAGACCTAGTCAGGAGCTTTCAGAAGTGCCTGTGAGAAATTAGGTGCCTCTCCACACATTTGATCATCTAACTTTGAAATCCTGATGAGAGAGCTTAGGGAAGGATCTGACGAGAAGGGCGAATAACAACTCCTAAGTTGGGTCTATTGGGGAAGAATGAACAAGAAAGGTTCCAAATGTAACTGATTTTTATTTATTTTCTTTTTCTGAATGACAGCTTTCCCTGTTGAGCCCAGCAGGTAAACAAGTGAGTGCTTTTAAAAACTGCAGTCAGCTGCATATAGATGGGGGGAAGAAGAAACCTGTAGCAAATGCATCCACTTTGTTGTCAGTTACTGAGATTAAAAAAATCTGTCTCAAATGGTATGGCCTGAGTTACTAAAATGGTTTCCATGGGTTTGTTCACCTTCCATAGGATTTCCTACAAAGAGAAAAGCTTTATTCTTGTTGCTCACTGTATAGTATACATTTACCTTTGTTATTTGTCTTAATAGCATAAAGATTTCAGCCACATTTTTTTCCCATTTCAAACAACTTCTCACACTGCAGAATTTTCCAAGCTTTTATTCTTCATATATTGAGAATTTCTCAGCTGGTTTCATACACAAAATGGAAAGTAGGCATTATGCTTGTTTAAAATGATTGCTTGTCTCAGAGAAGACCTTTCTGAGGCACCACTTGTAACCTCAAAACAGTTTTTCTCAATAGCTTTAAAAATACATCTTTATCAAGCCAGTAGTACCTCTGGTGTTGAATGAAGTAGGCTGGAAGGAATTGGCATGTATCTTAGTATCAAATTCAGTGGAGGGACCTCTCTTATAAATGTAGCTGGGGTTGTACCTGGCTCTAGGAGGTATCTGATATGCCAGTGCCCGTGCTGAGTCCTGGTGTCATAGGCATGGCTGAAAATCACTGCATTTTGCATGAACAAGGAGATATTTTGATAGGATCATTAATCTGGGTATCATGTGTGGCACAGGAATCCAAAGAGGTTGGGGTGGGCATCTTAAAATGGCAGAACTGGAATGCTGGTCCCAAGTCCAGTCAGTGCCCTTATGAGGTGCAAAGATGCATCTCTATTAAGTGGAGTACTGGGTTGGCATATATGTATTAAAAATGTAGCTTTAATTTATCTTGTAGTAGTTACCTTAAATATCCCTGTTATAGTTGAGGTTGTAAGTGGGTGGGCAAAACAAGAGTGATCAAAGAAATGTCCCGTTCACTAGGGAGCTCAGCAAAGAAGAGTTTCTTCCTACAATCCCTAGTAAAGTAGCTGTGGTGAAAGACCATGAGCTTTAATGGCTGTGTAATGGCTTGAATATAATTTAGCCTTAGAAATCAGTTAGCCTCAGTGTGTGCAAATCACTACTGGGCTTGTTCGCAGATCTATGGCTGGCAATTGCTGAAAGTAATACCTAAACTAAGAAGTATCACAAGTATTTCATAAGGATGTTTGCCACTCATCTTGCAATCTGTGCAAGGACTGCCTTTATCATTTGTCTGGACGTTCTTCATTACTCTTGAGATAACTCTCCTCATGTTCTTTAGAAATAAGAAAATCTGATGAACTTTCACAGACCCTTTTTCCATCTCTGCCTCTTACCTCTAGAAATGTGCAGTCCCCATTGTTCTAGTTAAGGGCAGGGTCGCACCTTAAGAGGCTCTTATTTCACCTTAGTCTATCTGGTGCACAGCTGAGGGATGGCTCTGACTGTAAGACTTTGCTCCTGCAGCAGCTTGAGGTATGAGTATATAGTGAAGTGCTCATGGGTTTGCAGGCTCAAGCCCAACAAATTTGCTCTTGGCCTTCCTCTCTCACACTTCGTACGTAAATGAAGACAGTGGAAGCTAAATTAAAAAAATAAATCATGAATAATTAAATATATGACTACCTCAGTATGTGAAATCTTCCTGAATTCTTTGGGTTGAATCCAGAGTTACACACGTGCAGAGCTCAGTGAGTGCAAGCATCACTTGCCTCTCTGCATTTTACAAGTTGTGGAGCCTTTAGGCTCCTCTATAGAAATCTTGATTTAAACAAAACTTTAAGGTCATAAAAGCCTGAAGATAAAAGCAGGATCCATTCTATTAACTTTGTTTTCTCAGAATGGAAGCAATTTCAGCTACATTAGGAACTTAAAGAAATGTCTTAATTATTAAACTTGCAGTTTAAAAATCTAGCAGGCTTGCTTAGAACTGCATGAAAACCTATTTTGTATGTAAATTGGTGAAAAAAGTACATTCAGTTGCCCAGTCTTTGAAGTAGTGCTATGTCACATATATTCAGGAAGCTTTCCAGAAGGTTACTTGAGGACCCTACTGATGTATAACATCTTTCTGCTGATAATTGTGTATATTTAATGATGAATGTAGCTCTTGCATCTATCAGACAAGTATCTTTTCCCTTTTCATTTAAAGTGTGATGAATGGACATAAGAGAGCAATTTTTCTTTACTGTTGTGAAGGGAGGGAAATGTGCCAGCACTTATGAAATGACCGTGTTCTGGTTTGTTCATGACACAATTGAGACATTGATCAGAAAGGGTTTATTCCTTCAGTAGCAAAGTTAATGAGAGATTAACCAGTGCTTTGCAGTTGGATCAGAGCTGTCATTCCACAGTAGTATTTTGCCAGTCCTTCAAATTGCTACTTATATGGTAGAGTAATAGTGTGAAAGACAACATTTGAATGTTTTCCTGTCATCTCTAAAAATCCTTTGTTATAATTGCAAATACAAACAAGCAATTTCATCATTGCAGTAAAACTCTGGGTATAATAGGCTTTCATTAAATTGTTTTGCTTTAAGTAGCTCGTAAATTGTCAGTACAATTTTCCTGGGTAACAGTCAGCTTTCTTGTCCAAGCAGTAGTTTGTGAGTTGAAGATACTGACAACTCATGCGGAATTCACCACACTCCTATCTTTCAATATACAGCAGAACTAAAAGGAAGGGCTACCAGAGCAGTTCACCCCAAATCCCACTCTGAAATAATGTAATTTGCAGGACTACTGTCATGAAGGTGAGCATTAAAGCAATGAGAAGACCTAGATCCTGAGTTTTCTAAGAGAGAAACAACCTGTTATCTAAACATTTCTTTTAGGAAGTCTGATGCACCTTTAAAAAAGTCTTCTATTACATTATAACCAGACAGCACAGAGGTAGTAACTGGAGCATCTTTAGACTGCAATAAACAGTTGCTAAATTGCCACAGAAAACTGCAAATTGAACAGTTGCACAGATTTCTTGTTTTATAATATGTTTTTATTACTCAGAAGCTACTGGAAAGCTCTTTATCCATCTCCTCAATAAACTTCTATGTTTTATATTCCCATGTATAATACTTCAGCCAAAGGGCTGTAATTCTGAAGGCTTTACAGGAAGACAAAATGCTTGAGATATATATATATATCTCAGAGGTCCCGTGTTGTTTGTTTATACTTTGAAGGTCCAATAAATTAGAGTGTTTCTTTCATTGTTGCATGAAGTCTGTATAATTGTGGTTCATCTAGCTTTAGAAAAAGCAAATTCCTATTTCCTCTGTTAGAGAATATTCCTATGGGGAGGGTGTCCTATTTTTTCAGCTGTTTACAGACTGCTATTGTAATTGAAGAACTAGGACCAGAAGTCGCTCTTGGAAGTCCTGTGTATGTTTTCCTTTCCTAGACCCTGTCACAAATCCATTCTATAAAGATAAATGTTAATTCATCCTGGACCATTTCTTCTCAGATACACATCTATTGGGTCCTTTGAAATCATTTATTAAAGTAGTGGCTCACTTTCTTCTACTGACTGAAATTTTATCAATTTAAACTGCAGAGAATTTGAAAGTCCAGCTAGTCTTAAGAAGGGATAATTCCATCACTGAAATTACATTTTCATCTATCTTAGTTTCACTGTAATCGAACATTTGTCCATCTTTTGGTACCAAATTCAATTTCAGCATCTCCTTCTGCCTTTGTCTTTATCTTGGAAGAATGCTGCAGAAGCCATAATAATTTCTATATTACTTCTAAGCATCTGCAGTTTTCAAACAAAATGTGTTTCAAGATGTAAAAAGATCTTTCTCCAAAGCAGTAATAGGTGGATGTTGCACATTTTGACTCTGGCAGCTGCTTATTGTTGCTATGATGAGATCAGTGGAAGTTAAAGCTTTTGGCTTTGCTGTTCAGATTTCATAAAAGATGACAGCAAAAGAACATAGACAGGTGAGACGTGGGTAATAGGAACAAGCTGCAGAATGTGCAACCTGTAGTTAAAGCACTCCACATCTGTGCTGTCCAGAAAAAGAATTAAAGCAATCAACATATACTCCTGAAGCAACTGATTGGCTCAAATCCTGCTGCAGTTAATAGTGGTCAGTAGCATTAGATGGTAATTTCTGACCCATGAGTGGTCGTCTTTATTTGTTGAGGTTTTTTTAAGGTACTTTTTGAGTCATTCGTTATTAATGTAGTATTAGTTTCAGAGCAGCACAGATAATGCAAATGCCATTTTTTGGACCTGTTTTAATCCTGACCTATCAATTGCAAAAGAAGGTGTTTTTAATGTTCTTCCTTTTCCATTTGTTCCTGGATTAGTAACAGTATAAAATCCCATGTTATTCAAAATATGTGAAACTATATCAGTGCACTGCCTTGTCATCTTAAACACAGACATGAAAATGAGTTTATATAGAACTAATATAAAGTTCTTTTTATATATAACTAATGGATTACAATTCCATTGTTATCACTTTCAGACTTCACTGACTTTTACATTTCACTCATAAGCTTAATATTCTCACCCATCTGTGTATGCTCTTCAGTTGTTTCAGTTGTTCCATATTGAAAGACACTACTTGATAATTAGTTGGTTGTACAATTTGAAGCAAACGCTGCAGTGAATTTTGCCTTTCTTTTAATTCAGAAATCATCTGCAAGCAGTTTTCTCTAAAGTACTATTTTATTTACAGAGAATTATTTACCTGGTAGTTCTACTGGAGAAAATACAATTGCTCTCTAACCATGTCTAAAAGGCTCATAGTGTGTATCTCACATTTTAATATATTCTAATTCTCTAGGTTGTTTTTTATTAGATGGACATGTTGATACGGTAATTTTCAGTGCAGCTATTCCTTCACTTTCTGCACTGCTTTTCAGGGATAGGAATAATTCCTGAGATACCTCAGCGATAAGTCATTTACTTTAATATAATTGTTTGTTTGGAAGTACAGTTCAGATGCTTCATTGGATAGACAGATCAATGAAAGAAGTCAAAAGGTATTAACTCTGTTGTGGAGCATTCTCGAGCCCACACCTTGCAGGCAGACAACTTTTACTGCAAATTCAAACCTTTTCACTGCAATCCTGTTCTATTTTTTTGTATTACTTGGGTTCACTCATTCCACTTCACATTTCAAATGTATTTCTGCTAGGCAAGTAGCATTTAATTTTTGCACTGTCATCTACTGAAAGCACCATGTGCACTATTGGAAATGTTGCCTGAACTTAGAAACAGCTTTCTTCTACATTTTGACAACTGATTGACAACACAAACCAGCAGTAGCTCAGTTCTGCCAACATTTGTTAGGATTGGTGTTTGTTGTTTTTTTTATCTGTTAAATCTGAGGTTCAGGCAAGATATTTCCCATATGCAGTGATGTTTCACGTCTGCAACCTCTGTATTCTCCTTGTTCAAACCTAAAATGAAAGAGCAAGGAAGCTTACATTGTATCAGATCTTTAGCAGACACCTGAACGGCAGTAACTTAGGAGGGCGGTTATCATTTGCTAATAAAGCAGGAGTCCCCATTATGGAATGCAGATCATATTGCATCAAGCTGTGGAACTTCACTTAAAATTTGAGAAGATTCATTTCACTCTAAAGCCTGAACTCCTTATTTTTAATGTATAAATAATTCTGACTAGAAGCAAGCAGCTGTATTATTCTCCTCAGTATTCTCAACAGCCTGCTGGGCAAGATGCTGCATACAGAAAGCACATTTGGTTGTTCATAGAAATATGGAAAAACCCTGACCATAATTGATATTTTTCTCATGGTGTGAAACTATGACTGAATTATTTCTTCAAACTCATATTAGAAGTACTTGATATTCCATGAATCATGGGTTTTTTTCTATTATTTATTAAAAAGTTAGATCCTGGCGTAAATAGAGGGGAATTTAGGCAATCTTTGTGGTGGGCTGATGCTATTGAGCTTGTATCTGTGTTTCTTCCATGAAAATATAGCTGCTTCCCTTGTCTTTTTCTGTATTCTCCCAGCACAGTTTGTATCTGATACTTCGGAGCATTTCATTTTTAGAATGCCTGTCAGTCAGTACTGTCAGGAGGCTGGTAGTTACTGTCTTGGGTGTTTCACCCTTCTAAAGAATCCTTCTTTAAGGACTGCACTTGTTTGAACATGGTTTTCTAAGTGTCTGGATGCTTTTCAGGAAATAGAAAGTTGTATTTAAACCATGAGGTTGTGCTACAATAGTGGGCTCAGTAATCAAACTTTTCTGTGATACTGAAATGCTGATACTTCAGCTTGTTGCTGAAGCACAGGTTCTCTTCTTAGGAAAAATAGGCACAGGCACAATATTAATGTTCAGTTCTAGCTCTGCCACAGGTACATTGAGTAACCACTGGACAAATCACTCTCCCAACCTTGCTGTCCTATTTGCAATCCACTGAACTTTCAAGTTTCGGTACTTACACAGTAATTCCTGCACAAAACTTACATTTCTGTAGTGAAGTCAGTGTGAAAATGTATCTGGATGTTCTGATAGAATATTGTCGAAGGGACCACTCTGTTATCAAATGCTCGTGTTTTTAAATTTCAAATGGAATTTTTATGGTGTTTTTCACGGTTGCTCTTTATCTGTGATTCAAAGTTGAAGTCGTTCTCTTTGGCTCGACTTTCCCTCCCCTCCCCCCCGTAGTTCAATATTTCTGCCAAGAAAATTCAACTTATTTATATTGAACAGTAGGCAACAGAGCCGTATGCACCAGCAATTCCAGAACTCTTATGATTCATGTTTAACACTCCTTCTTATGAAGTGCAGCTGGAATAATCAATTCGACCTTCTGTTTTTCAGCAAATTCGTCTGAAAGATGAAGCAAGACAGAAAATTCATTCTGAATCCTGATAGTGGATAATTCTCAAATTCTTCCTAATTGGGGCCCCTAATTAAAGCCAAAATACAGTTTTATTATAAAGTACGGGCAATAGAAAAGATCAAGTGCTTACAAAGTATTAGAGCACAAGAGGGCTGTATATAATAAACTATCATCCATCTGAGATTCTTTTAATGTTTGACAAATATTGGTGATTTAAGTCTCACAATTATCTATCAGCTGTATATTTAAAAGAACAGAAGCTGAGGCAAATTGTAACACTGTTAGCACACAGCGAGGTATTCATATTAAAACTTCTTGAACCTTTAACTTGTTCATTAATCTTCAGGACTTACTTTCTTCTTAAAGAAATAGGTTATTCTACCTAAAAAGCTGCTGCTATCAACTCTTCACACACCATCATGTAAGTAGAAGTTTGTTAACAGCATCATAATGTAATTACTTTCATGTTTTGAAAGGAGACTGACAACATACCACCAAAAGATAGGAAAAATTAAGTGCTTAATTTCTGAGCAGGGTATGCATATTTGGCAGTACTGCTCAGATGAGATTGAGGTTGGTTGTTTTCATTTGGTTTTTTTTTAAATGTTAGTCAAGAACAGCATCTGAATTAAAACCTGTGGGCATTTTTTCTGCACCAGGTCTCAGGTGTCATTGATCAGTGATACTTTAAGGGTAGTTCTCTTCCCAGCACTTAGGATCTAAAAGATTTCAGTTGGATTCAGTGTTGCCTATAAGTGGTTCACTGCATTATGATATAGGAGACTTCTGTGCAGGTTTGTAGGTTACTTTTATACAAGTTATCTATGAAATACACGCAGACGGATCATGCCCTTTTTTAACTTGCAGAAGAAAAGTGCTCAGTGAGAAGTTTCACATTGTGTGAATTCACGTAATTTTTCCTTATAGCACCTCATAATTTTTCTGAACAGAGATCATTAATCATTGCAAAGTGTGTAGAAGTTTGTGTGATAGCTGTAAGACCACCAAACTCTGACCCTGGAGGAAATGAATTCCTAAAGGTGAAAACCAAGTGTTTTCTTAATTAAGCCACCTAAGCTGCCTGGGTTTGCAAATGTTTATTAACTCCATTCAGATGAAGTCAGATTAGCACTTCTAGCTACAGAGAATGTTGTTCCATTGGACCATGAGTCCTTGTTTCAAATCAATGTTCGATCTTTTAACACACCACCAAATTATTCTCCCCATCTGTCTCCTGGAACAACTCTAATGAATGATTGGGTTTTTCAGTACTGAAAGAATAAGTGGCTTGAAGGCCACATCCCAAGTACTTTGCTAAATCAGAATTTGAATTTCTGGAAATAAATCCAGGAATCATATGGCCTGAATCAGGTTCTCTTTGACCCCTTGGAAAACAGAGCAATGCTTGCTGCAACATACCGTGAAAAGGAAGAATATATTTCAGCTTCGTTTCTCACCTTTGGTGTGGATCAATGTGGTAGTAAGGACATGAGGAAAATGGAGGAATGGAAAGAGAAAGTGTGAACTAAATCCATCTAAAAAGTATGCGCTCATTAGAGAGCAACAATCACTTTATATTCTGTCCTCATTTCTGCTGTTGGGGAGATGGGACTCGTGGCAACAAAGTGAGGACTAGTAATAATGGTTATTGCTAAGTGAGAGGCTGACATAATGAAAGGAAACAGATTCATCAGTTTTAGGGCTTAAGGAAACTGATGAGAGGATGTTTTCATGAACTCTAACTGCTACATAAAAGCTTGCCCTGCAATAAAGACGTGATGATTTTTGCAAATTATGCTACAGATCTCCTATGTTCTTCTGCACCGGAAAGATTTGGTTGCATTTCCTGCATTTGAATTTTAACTTTACTGAAATGTTGGATTTCAGGAAAGAACAATTGCATACTTTGAGTTTTGCTATTGATCTTACTGTGCCTTGTACCCCTTGTAAAGTATTCACAACTAGATGTCCTTGTCCCTGTGCATTATATAAGGCTTTAACAAAACCTCTTGAACATCCATGTACATTGCCTCTGTTGTAAACCTTGAATCTGCATGATTTGAAAGCTGTCACAAATGCTCATCCAAAATGAATGTTTAAATGAGCTTTTTAACTCCATGTGAAATAGAATTGCACCAGAAAGCCTGGAGCTACTTCACAGCAATCACTTCTGTTCTGCTTAGGTTTTGTATTGCTCCTAAGAGACACTGGTTTGGAACTCCTCGGAGTTATTTTCATTTTAACTAAAATGTAAATGAACAGTCACATCAGATCAAATGATTGCAGTATGGATTCCAGCCTGTGTAAAACTATCATAGCTGGGAAGTATGATGTTTCCCTATTACAGAGATGACCCATGGGGGTTATTATTCACAAAAGCTGGTCTAGTGAGACAGATCTTGTGGTTCTTTATCTGATGATGCAGACAAACAGGCTGTTGTTATGAATTGTTGCTATCTAGAATAGTCTGGCTCTATCAGGATCTGTACAATTATTCTCCCCAGGTTATGTTAGGTTGTTTGAAAACAGTCTGCTGAAGGGGGGCTATTGCTCCTTGGCTCTCCAGTCTACGGATCAGCTTATGGTTGGGAATCAGGGAGTCTCGGTTGGTGTGATATTGCCGCTGGTGCACTGTTGTGGTTGCAATTGGCACTTGCTCTTCGACCTTCAGCAACTCCACAACAGAAAGATCTTCTGAGAGACCAGGCAAAGTGAACAGCTGCTTAATTTCCTCTGTCTCCAAAGCAGCAACACAGAAAGTCCACTGGTACTCTTTTGGGTCTTTGAAGTATCCTCTCCTGAGGTAGTCAATGCCAAGGAGGCATGGAGCCCCTGGACCAGTCACAATGGGGTGCTTTTGCCACTTCCTCCAAGTCAGGCTGATTTCAGCCTCCAGTACAGTCAACTCTTGGGGTCTTCCTGTCACTGCATGTAGCACCTGTTGCACGATGTGTAGAGGAGACCCTGCCTTTGAATGTCCAGCCCAGCACAGGCAACCGGGGTATCAAAGTTTTTCTGAAAGTATAGCTCTTGAAATGCATGATTTTAATCACTGTAAGCTATTTGTTAAAGGGAAATCATTGTCCTTAAATTTCCACTTTGATGAGGCGAACAAGCTGCTCTTTAAGGAGTATGTGTTGGGTCCCACAGAAGGAAGTTTTTCCTCTGTTACCAAAGTTGTTTCTTTACTCAGTATGAAAAATATGGCTCTTGCTTAGTGCTTTGTAATGTTCTTACATCAAGTTTTGAAGGAAAAGGAGAGTCACCATCAGAAAGAGGACTTCTCTTAGTAAGTGTACTGCTAGTCGCCGTAATCATACAAAAGCTGCAATGACCCCTATCTAATTTGCAAGTTCCTTTTGGTCTTTCTAATGGCCATGTTACAACTCTAAAAGTTGTTCTAATCTTTTAAGAGAGCATCAATTCATAGCTGTAACTTGAAAAGAAAGGGCGCTTCACTGGAGTCGTGTGTATCTGCCTCTGTTCAGCTATGTTCCATGCTTAATTTTGGTAAATCCTGGTTTTTCCTCATTCTCTCCTAATCTAGAAATTGTCAGCTATGAAAAACTGCTAATTTCTGTTTGTAAAATGTTCTGCTGAAGCTTGGATTAAGTGCAGTGCAGCTGGGAGTAGTCATGGCCAAACAATACATGGCATAAATTAGCTGTGTGTGAAGTGTCTGACTAGATAGCATAATCAACAGAAGAGTGACAAAAAACAACGTATTGAGCTGCTCTTGCTGACAGCTTCATTATTTTGATGATGCTCAGCTGGGTAATTTGCTTCTGAAGAACAGCATCATCTTCAGATATGCGTGATGGTCTGTATGTTCTTTTATACCCTTTCTGAAGATAGATGCCTTTGCACAGGTTTAGGCTTTTTCCTGATATGGAGAATGATTGCAGGACCTCTTAGTAAAGAGCATCCTGCTCTACCTTGCTTTTGCAATAAGGCAGCATTTCCATGAAACCATGTCATCCTCATGTTACGCATGTGGATCACTTAGGATCCACATGCTGCTCTTTGATTCCTTGTCTCAAACAGTAATGGCTTTAATGACCTGACAAACTTTTTATACGAAAGAAGGAGAAAAACGACTGCTACTGCTGAACCCAGGACAGAAGGGATTTCTATTTAACTTACATGCCAAATGATCCCAAATGACTAAGTACTGTTTTGTGCTTCAAATGCTCCGGGCCTGATTCTATTCCACTGCATCCAGGGATTATTTTTCTCTGGAATCTTCCGATTAAAAAGACTGGGGGGAAGGGGGAAAGGGG